>JAACNH010001094.1:33388-102492 GCA_019447015.1 Hymenochirus boettgeri | reverse complement strand
TCTTGTAGACATTCACAATGGGGGTATATGAATGGAGGAGTAGGACACGGTCTTGTAGACATTCACAATGGGGTTGGATGAATGGAGGAGTAGGACATGGTCTTGTAGACATTCACAATGGGGGTGTATGAATAGAGGAGTAGGACATGGTCTTGTAGACAATCACAATGGGGTTGGCTGAATTGAGGAGTAGGACATGGTCTTGTAGACAATCACAATGGGGTTGGCTGAATTGAGGAGTAGGACATGGTCGTGTAGACATTTACATGGCGCAGAACTCATAGTCTCATGATCTGGTTAAGGATCTGTACTGGTAATGTAAGTTACCAGAGTTATGATTAGTGTCTATTAAATGGCAATAAATGGATACTACATGTAATATATGGTACAGGGTCAGACGGCTACCCACAACAGGTGCACATCAAATAACATTCTGGGTCCCCATAGAGCAAATTCATTTCTCCATCAATTATTCCATTTTTTCCCTGCCTATTTCACCATTTACTGTCCCCACCACTTCACTTCCATTCAACTACTATTTAAAGGGCATGTCCACCCCCCAAAACTACAATCTCCCCCACTGCTGGCCCCACTGTGTAGAGTTTAAAAAGCCTTACCTTACCTCTCTGCTCCAAATGGTTCTCCTGTAACATCAGCCCAAAGAAAGTGAACACCAGGAGCCTGGCTAAGAGGAAAAAGTTTCCGCCTCTTAGGTGTCCTCTGAGAGGTTTCTGGCTTGCTCAGTGCAGCCCCCCCATCCCTGTAAGGTTCCCTGTGCCCCTAGTGTAAAATCCATTTGCTGTAATGTCCCTTTTCCACCCCCAACCACTGTATTAGTTTGTCAGAAAACTAACCATGTACTTGTTCCACTGGCGTTCTGTACTGCCGGAAGCTGTGTCCGTGATTGGCTGCCTCTCAGTTTCATGCAAGTAAGGCTGTGTAAGTACAGATCGGGTTAGCTTTTTGACAAACTAATACAGCGGTTGGGGGAGGGGGGTGCCCTACTCTATAGAAAAATGTCAAAAAAGAGGTGGACATGCCCTTTAAATATTCTAATCACCGATATAGGAGAGAATCACTATGGGCAATATCCATACTATATTTTCAATCTCCTAAATGGACTGTGTTTAGATATAGGAATCTTTCTGAACTGCAATAGTTGTAAGTATTTCATTTATGCCACATGGGCAACCAAATTACCCAGTTGTGACCATGTCCCATGTAGCTATGGTTAGGTTGACGTATCTGGTAATGACAATGTGTAAAGGATCCCTAAGGCTCAAATGTGAACTCCTCATTAATAACTAATTATAATTGAATTAATAATAAAGGGAAAGTGAAAGTGTTTCTCCAGTGTTCCTCTATATAAAGATTTATAACTCTATGTTTATATTTAACATATTCATCCTTTGTAGTATTTTCCAAAAAGAATTATTTTCTTTTCCATGTGAACCGTAATAATTGCTGGAAATCTCCTTTCCCTAGAACCTCATGACCTTCAGAGGGTCAGGGTCTAGTTTGATTTCCATTGTATAATATTTGCCTTGTTGTGTTCCCAGGTACTGATAACAGCTTTCAAACAATGGGTCTGAAGTATGAAAACATCTCCAATCCCTGGAGTCCGGGAGACTTTATTGTCCAGCACCGGTTGGAGCGCAGCTTAAAACTTACTGAACGTCAGGCAGCTTTCAGATTTGGAACCCCCCTCCCTAAGTACTTAATCTTCATGAACCCCAATAAACTAAATAAATGGGGACATTATAAAAGCTATCGAATCCAGTACAACTCACATGGAGACCAAGTGCTGCCCAGGAAGTGGATGGAAGAGAAGGGAGTGTCCTGGTCAAGGTAACTCCCATCTTGGTCACCACAGAAGACTATTTCCCTTATGTAATGTCTATCTAATTCTGAGTAGAGCAAATGACAATTAAACAAACCCATTTGGGTCAATTTATTACTTAATGACCTTCAGTTATTTTAAAATGGAGGGAAATAGGTGATATTTTAAGGGAGCACATGGTGGACACTGGCTTCAGTGAGTGTTATGGGGGCAGAATTCAGGACACCCCCAGCAATGGGGACTCACTAGAACAGGATAGCACTAATATTGTATGGCCCTATGGGAAATTTTAATAAAACATCTATATACAAATTTGTAAAATGTATATTAAAGGGGAACTGTGGTCTCCAAACAAATGAAAGGTCAGGTTCATGCCATTAAAATGAGCCATTAACCACCTCACTACGTGCTGCATAGCCCAAGATATGAAGAAATCACTGATCTGGAAGTTAGAGGGTGGGAGGTTCTGTGGTCACAATATTACTTCCTCCTCCTAATCTGCGGTTGGCACATGCTCAATGCAGGGAAAGGAAGAAAAAATCAACCAGGAAGAGATTGAGTTACAATGACTAAGGGAGGACTGAAGGGGGTGGGGGGCACAGCCCACAACAGGGAATGTGTAAAGTCTGTACATTTTTGCTTTTTTAATGCCACCCATTTGCTGACCCTTTCCATGGCTATACCCATTGCAGCCTTCCCCTACAGGCCCCCCCTTGGACCCTTCCCTTGGAGCCTCCCTTACGGGAACCTCAGACCCATATCCCCAAACAGAAAACTGTAAAAACAGCCTTTTGAGGCAGTATCAGAGTTTGAAATAGCTCATTCTGCCTCTGCCAAAAAGGCTGTTTTTACATTTTTCGTCGTATGGGTTTGAGGTGCAAATGGCGGAGAGGCTACTGGTGCCCTACATGCCCTACACGTGTCAAGGACCGAGTGAGTGGGAGGGGCCATGGGGGCTGCAAGGGGAGGGTCTATGGGGGCCTACAAGAGGGAGACACAGGAAAGAGGGACTATCACATGGTTTCAGAGCAGGAAGTGCTGGCGAACTGGTGATGCTTCTACCATATCACACATAAAAATGTAAATATCTTCAAAACTATGTAAACAAATTCATGGAAGTAAATTGCAAAAAACACTCAGAAAAGCAATTTGTGTCAATATACCTAAAGTCGTTACCCTTTAGCATTTTCACCAGAAAACATAGTTCTATTGTATGGCTGTTCCCTTTCAACTGAGACACATTACGTAGCCATGAACCTTATGAACCCCCACTACCCCAATAAGTGTCCTTTCTTTGCAGGTACAGCTTGGCAGTGACCCGTCACAGTAACGCAGAGATGTCCAGCAGCAGCATTTACGCCCAGAATGACCCGTGGGACCCCCTGGTTTACTTTGAGAATTATATACGGAACAGTGAAGATATTGTAAACAAGGTAAAGGGGTCGATAATGCTACAGGGGTGAGTGCAGGATTACCAAGGGTTAATATGGGCAGCAGGGAGATCAGTTCACCACCAACATTCCATGCCCTCTTTTAAAGACCAACCCCATGTTACAGTATACAGTCACTATATTATTATTGGCTGTAATAAAGGGGTTAGAATCTTGAAAAACATCAGTATCAATGAGGATCCTTTTGCTTTTTTGGTAATATTTGGACAAGTGTATAGGTTAGCGATGGGTTAGAACTAGATGAAACAACAGGAGAAATTATTTTGGCTTTTGTAAGAAAATTTAAATACTTAGATCCTGCAGCAATGGTTTTAGGTAGAAACCTTAAAAGTAGCAGCTTCTTTAAAGGTAAAGATAGGAGATAGGAGTTGAGGAGATAAGGGTTGAGGAGATAGGAGTTGAGGAGATAGGAGTTGAGGAGATATAGGTGTGGTCACTAGGTGTGTTTACTAGGTGTGGTCACTAGGTGTGGTCACTACTCTTGGGGAACATTAGCCCAAAATTTCCTTTGGTTGGCGAGTTATCCCATGAAGTGGTATGTAAGATTAACCTCATGCTAAATGATATCTGTTATCAATGTTCTCCCTGGTGGACCCATAAGGGTTCTGACCCATGAACATCAGTTCCCTGGGGTTAATGATATATCTGCATATAAACACACGTTACAGTGGATCTGTCTCCATCCTTTTGCCGTTCTCCTTTCTGGATAAACTTGTCTGTTCTCTCGCTCAGTTTATTTACTGCACACGGTCTGCCCCATATCAGCAGTCTCCTTGATTCGCTCAGTGTCCTTTACTTGCAGTACCTTTTCCCAGACACCAGATGGTGCCCAACATTAACAACAAGAGGACAATGAAAAGGGGTTTCAGTATTATCCTGGGGCAAGGAGCCATGTGTACCCCTCACAGCAGTTGTGTCTTTCCTTGGCTGGAGGTTTGAAATGAGACAGTGACATTATTATGATGGTTTGTCCTGGTTGCTTGGATACCCTCCTGTCTGCACCATGAGGAGTATCTGCTACAGAAGATTCCTGGCAAGATCTCCTGCAAGTCCTGCCAGGATATGAATTGTGCCCAGAGTCTGAATGTGACCCCTAACTTCCTGGGTCAGATGAATGCCTGTGTGGTGCCCTTAAGTCCAATGGGTCTTCTAATTGCCCTGGAAGAGAGAGGCGACGAGGGCTGTCCTCGGGCTCAGCATTTACAGGTTGTGCCACTAGGGGGATTTCACACATTTTATGCAGTCCGCTCTCCAGATCCTGGAAGTCATACACCTGCAGCCAAAAACACATATTGTGTTGGAGCATTGGGAAATGTGCACCAACAGCCATTAAAGTAATGTGAACAGGACGGAGAATGTACTTACCTGAGAGAAAGATGCCAAGTCAGCAATCTGCTCTGCAACGGGCGGGTGGGCGGACATCTGTGGGGGAGAGGACACAGTGCTGTACGAGGGGGGGACGAGCACCGCCTGTTTCTGTAGGAGCCTCATAATCATGTTAATGTCGGTTACCATCCTACTCTCTAATCTGCAATCAAACAACCAATAATGTATAGAAATGGGGAGGAAAAGGGATACAGAGGAATTGTAATACAGAAGAAGGAAGCAAACAGAGTGCAGGGACTATGATATAGACATAGGAAAAGAGACTGTGATAGGGAGAGAGGGGAGACCAATAGGAAAAGGGACTGTGATAGGGAGAGAGAGGAGACCGATAGGAAAAGGGACTGTGATAGTAGATAGAGGAGACCAATTGAAAAGGGGTACTGTGATAGGGAGAGAGAGGAGACCAATAGGAAAAGAGACAGTGGTAGGGACAGGGGGAGACAATAGGAAGAGACTGTGGTAGGGAGAGAGAGGTGAGACCAATAGGAAAGAGACTGTGATGGGAGAGGAGAGAACCATAGGAAAAGGACGTGTATGGAGAGAGAGGGGGACCAATAGGAAAAGGACTGTGATAGGGAGAGAGAGTAACCAATAGGAAAAGGACACTGCGATTAGGGAAGAGAGAGGACCATAGGAAAAGGGACTGTGGTAGGGAGAGAGGGGAGACCAATAGGAAAGAGACTGTGGTAGGGAGAGAGAGGAGACCAATAGGAAAAAGGACGTGATAGAGGAGAGAGGGAGACCATAGAAAAGGACTGTGGTAGGAGAGAGAGGAGACCAATAGGAAAAGGGACTGTGATAGGGAGAGAGAGGAGACCAATAGGAAAAGAGACGTGATAGGGAGAGAGAGGAGACCAATAGGAAAAGACTGGTGATGAGGGAGAAGGGGAACGATAGGAAAAGGGACTGTGTGTAGTGGGAGAGGGAGACCAATAGGAAACAGGACTGTGATAGGGAGAGTGAGAGGGACCATAGGAAAAGGACTGTGATAGGGAGAGATGAGACCGATGGAAAAGGGACTGTGATAGGGAGAGAGAGGAGACCAATAGAAAAACCTGTGATAGGAGAGAGAGGAGGACCATAGGAAAGGACTGTGGGATAAGGGAGGGAGATCCATGAAATAGGTCTGGTGATAGGGAGAGAGAGGAGACCATAGGAAAAGAGACTGTGTATAGGGAGAGAGGGAGACATAGGAAAGGGACTGTGATAGGGAGAGAGAGGAACCAATAGGAAAAGGACAGTGGTAGGGAGAGATGAGTGAGACCATAGGAAAAGGGACTGTGGTAGGGAGAGAGGGGACCATAGGAAAAGGGACTGTTATAGGGAAGAGGAGACCAATGGAAAGGACTGTGATAGGGGAGAGAGAGGACGACCAATAGGAAAAGAGTACTGTGATAAGGAGAGGAGAGGACCAATAGAAAAAAGAGACTGGTAAAGGGAGAGAGATGGTGACATAGGCAAAAGGACGTGATAGGGAGAGAGAGGAGACCAATAGGAAAAGAGACTGGAATAGGGAGAGGAGAGAGACAATGCGAAAAGGGGGATGTGATAGGAGAGAGAGTGGAGCCATAGGAAAAGAGACGGTGATAGGGAGAGAGAGTGAGACAATAGGAAAAGGGGACTGTGATAGGGAGAGAGAGGAGGACCGATAGGAAAGAGTCTGTGATAGGGAGAAGAGGAGACAATAGGAAAAGGGACTTGAGAGGGAGAGAGGATGCTACGCGATAGAAAAGGACTGTGGTAGGGAGAGAGAGGGAGACCATAGGAAAGGAGACTGGTGAGGGAGGAGAGAGGAGAGCCATAGGAAAAGAGACTGTGATAGGGAGAGAGAGAGACCAATAGAAAGACTGTGATAGGGAGAGAAGGATACCGAAGGAAAGGACTTTGTAGGGAGAGAGAGGAGACCGATAGGAAAAGGAGTCTTTTGGGTAGCCCCGCAATGAGTAGGTGATGGAGGACCATATAGAGAACGACTTGGGAATGAGGGAGAGAGAGGGGAACACATAGGAAAATGGAACTGTGACTAGGGAGAGAGCGGAGACCATAAGGAAAGGACTGTGGATAGGGAGTGGAGTGAACCCAATAGGAAAAGGGACTGTGATAGGAGAGGAGGAGACCAATAGGCAAAGGACTGTGGTGGAAGAGAGAGAGACCATAGGAAAAGAGCTATGGGGATTAGGAAGAAGAGATGAAGAGAGAGACCAATATGAAACGGAACTGTGTATGAAGAGAGGAGGCAGACCCATAGGAACAAGGGGGGACCTGTGATGGGAGAGAGAGGGCCAATAGGAAACAAGGGACGTGGTAGCAAGAAAGGTGGAGCACAATCCGACCCAGAAAACAGATTCGAGAGTGGTAGGGCAGGAGCGGGACCCTAGGAAATAGGGACTGTGGTAGGGAGAAGGAGGTGACCCATAGGAAAAGGACTGTGTAGGAAAGAGAGGTGACCCTAGGAACTTGTGGAGGAGACAATAAGTGACTAGTTGTATGGGGAGAGAGGATGACCCATAGGAAAAAGGGAGTGTGGTGGAGAGAGGGGACCATAGGCAAAAGGGGACTGTTGATAGGAGAGAGAGGGACCAATAGGAAAAGGGACGTGTGTAGGGAGAGAGAGGTGACCAATAGTGAAATGGGGCTGTGGGACGAGAGAGGAGACCATAGGAAAAGGAATGTGATAGGAGAAGAGGTGACACAATAGGAAAGAGAGACGTGGTAGGGAGAGGGGAGACCAATAGGAAAGGGACTGTATAGGAGAGAGGTGGACCAATAGGAAATGGGACTGGGTCGGGGTCCAGAAGACTGAGGGGGAGGTGACACCGAAAGGCTTACGGAGAGGCAATAGGAAAAGGGGGCTGTGCAGATAGCTGAGAGAAGGTGACCAATAGGAAAGGGGACCTGTGGTATGGGAGAGCAGGACCATATGAAAAAGGGACTGTGATACGAGACGAGAGAGGTGGACCAATAGGAAAAGGGATGTGAGGGAGGTGACATGAAAAGGCTTGGAGAAGTGAGGGACAATAGGAAAAGGGACTGTATAAGGAGAGGAGTGACCAAATAGGAAAAGGGGACTGTGTAGGGAAAGAGGTGACCAAAAAAGACGGATAGGAGAAGAGGTGACCATAGGAAAAGGGATAGGGGTATGGAAGGAGGAAGACCAATAGGAAATGGGACTGTGTGTACGGAGAGGTGACCAATAGGAAATGGGACTGTGATAGGGAGAGAGGTGACCAATAGGAAAAGGGACTGTGGTACGGAGAGGCAACCAATAGGAAAAGGGACTGTGATAGGGAGAGAGAGGTGACCAATAGGAAAAGGGACTGTGGTACGAGAGGGACAATGGAAGGACGTGATAGGGAGAGAGAGGACCAAGAAAAGGGACTGTGTACGAGAGGCAACCATAGGAAAGGGACTGTGGTAGGGAGAGAGAGGTGACACAATAGGAAAGAGGATGATGATAGGAGGAGCGAGGGAAGACCAATAGAAAAAGGGACTGTAGATAGAGGAGATGAGGTGACCAATAGGAAAAGGGACTGTGGTATGAGGGACCAGAGAATGGACGTGAAGGAAGGGCCAAATAGGCAAAGGGACTGTGCGTAATGACGAGGTGACCAATAGGGGTAAAGCGACTGTGATAAGGAAGTGAGGTGACCAATAGGAAAGGGCGTGGTAGGATAGAGAGGTACATAGGAAAGGTATGTGATAGGGGAGAGAGAGTGACAAAAAGGGACTGTGTATGAGAGGCTGACGCCCCAGACAAGGACATAGAACCATTAGGACAATAGGGAATGATGTAGGGACGAGAGAGGTGACCCAATAGGCAAACTGGACTGTGATTTAAGAGAGAGGTGACCAATCGGAAAGAGACTGGTTCGAGAGAGGCAGGACCAATAGGAAAAGGGACTGTGATAGGGAGAGAGAGGTGACCAATAGGAAAAAGGACTGTGATATGCAGAAAGAGGTGACCCATAGGAAAAGAGAGAGTGGTATGGAGAGAGAGGAGACCCATAGGAAAAGGGACTGTGATAGGGAGAGAAGTGACTGACCATAGGAGGGACTGTGATAGGAGAGAAGTGACCAATGGCAAGGGACTGTGATAGGGAGAGAGAAGTGGAGACCATAGGAAAGACTGTGATGGGAGAGAGAGGAGACCTAGGAAAAGGGACTGTGATGGGAGAGATGTGGACCATAGGAATGGGACTGTGATAGGGAGAGAGAGGAACCTATGGAAAGGGGACTGGGATAGGGAGAGAGAGGTGACCCATAGGTAAAAAGAAGGAACCTGGGATAGGGGAGGAGAGGAGCCCATAGGAAAATGGGACGTGTGATAGGGAGAGAGGTGCCTGGAAAGGGACCTGTGGTACGGAGAAAGGCAACCATAGGAAAAGGGACTTGTGTGAGGGTGACCAATAGGAAAAGGGACTGTGGTATGGAGAGCGAGGTGACCAATAGGAAAAGGGACTGGGATAAGGAGAGAGAGGAGACCCATAGGAAAAGGGACTGTGATAGGGAGAGAAGTGACCAATAGGAAATGGGACTGTGATAGGGAGAGAGAGGAGACCAATAGGAAAAGGGACTGTGATAGGGAGAGGTGACCAATAGGAAAAGGGACTGATAGGGAGAGAGAGGAGACCCATAGGAAAAGGGACTGTGATAGGGAGAGAGGCAACCAATAGGAAAAGGGACTGTGGTAGGGAGAGAGAGGTGACCAATAGGAAAAGGGACTGTGATAGGGAAAGGGAAATGACTATTAGAGACTGGTACATGATTAGATGTGGTCTCTGGAACAGAGGAGAACAATAAGGTATATAAGCAGCGTAACAAGAAGTTGGCACCTGTTCAGTTGTTTCTGAAGGAGATCCAGCCTGTTCCCAAGTTCACATTTCTGCCGCCGGTTTAGACAAGGAACAGTAGTATTAAGAGCAGCATGGGCAGGGATGGTGCATCGTGGCAACTCCTGGTACTGACCGCCTGCTCTGTCACCCCAAAAGCTAAAGATATTGGAAACCCCCGAAAATGCCCCTGAAAAGCCAATGAGAAAAAAGAGAATGTTACATGAAAATGTTTTCACTTGGCAAGAAACCTACAAGAGTCCTGTCCCCGAAATCTAGTCACCCCCTGTGGACTGGGTTTACATTGGGGACAATGTCATCTATAAAGGACAGGACCTGACAGGGGACAAGGGATTGGGTAAAAGGCCCCAGAGAAACCCAACCAGATCCATTTGATCTTTGAAGGGTTGTTTCTTCCTTACATTTAAATGCAGAAGTCACCTGTCTGCTAGTTGGAATTCTGGGAAATTACCAAGCACACGATGAGCTTTATATTATAATGTATTACAGGGCAGCTAGAATAGTCAGGGAGTCAGTCCCAGGACTACAAGAGGTGATGGAATGGAGATAGGGTAGAAGGTTCACATGTTCTTCTGCTTATCCTGGTACATGAATCCTACACATTTATACACACTGACAGTATTGTCTACTGGGATATAACTGTGTTTAAAGGTGAAGCCCATTGTATGGTAGAATAAATCTAGTCTATCATGGTCTATCTCACCATGCATCCCTATGTAGGTGTCCTGGTTACTTACCAGACAAATGATTGCAAACATCCCCTGAGCTCCCTCCATCTCCCTCGGCTTCCACACCAGCAGGACCAGTGAAGTTGCCCTTAGCAAATGTTGCCCGGGTGGGTGATAGTTCTACAGTATTGGAGGAGGGTGGTAGCAGCTCATCATCACTGGATGAGGAACTGGAGGGACTGGTGCTGGGCTGTTTGTCCCAGTCCAAGTCTTTGCCATCAGCTGTTAGGGTGTTCCGACGGCCTGCCCTATGACCTTTCCTTGACTCCCCCGCATTTTCAGAATCTAAAACAATAATAAGAGCAGACAGTGATCATGACAAATGAAGAAAACAATTAAAACTCCTCGTCCTGAGTGAACAAGCACAGCTATGGAGTCATCCCAAAAGGGTCCAACATGAAGGATGGAATAGACTTTGGCTGCAGACACCAGGATACATTTCAGTATAGATTCCAGTACAACGTTAACACGACAGCACCACATACCCTTATCTGTCCTCCTGCGGAAGGAAAGTTTACGCCGTCTCAGACGATTAAACCCACTGTCCGAGTCTTCACTACTAGGAGACCCAGGAATCATGTTGGTCTGAAGGAGAGAAATAGACAGATGATACTTAACCTGTTCATTTACATTTAACCATAATTATCAAATGTGGCCCCCTGTATAGACATAGTGTTCTACCATTCCCACCTACTGGTACTGCCCCAGCAGCCCCCTGTATAGACATTGGTAGATAATCCCACCATCTACCATTCTAATCATGGTTTTATTTCTTCTGGTGACACACTAGTGTCCTACCATTCCCACCTACTGTTACCTTGCCCAGCAGCCCCCTGTATAACATTGGTAGATAATCCCACCATCTACCATTCTAATATGGTTTTATTTCTTTATTCTTGGTGACACACTAGTTCCTACCATTCCCACCTACTGGTACCTGCTCCCCCAGCAGCCCCCTGTATAGACATTGGGTAGATAATCCCACCATCTACCATTCTAATCATGGTTTTATTTCTTTGGTGACACACTAGTGTCCTACCATTCCCACCTACTGGTACTACTGCCCCAGCAGCCCCTGTATAGACATGGTTAGATAATCCCACCATCAACCATTCTAATCATGGGTTTTATTTCTTCGGTGACCACACTAGTGTCCTACCATTCCCACCTACTGGTACTTGGCCCCAGCAGCCCCCTGTATAGACATTGGTAGATACACCACCATCTACCATTCTAATCATGGTTTTATTTCTTCTGGGTGACACACTAGTGTCCTACCATTCCCACCTACTGGTACTGCCCACAGCCCCTGTATAGACATTGGTAGATAATCCCACCATCTACCATTCTAATCATGGTTTTATTTCTTCTGGTGACCACTAGTGTCCACCATTCCCACCTACGTTACTGTCCAGCCCTCCTGTATAGACATTGGTAGATAATCCCACCATCTACCATCTAATCATGGTTTTATTTCTCTGGTGACACACTAGTGTCCTACCATTCCCACCTACTGGTACTGTCCAGCAGCCTCCTGTATAGACATTGGTGTAAATCCCACCATCTACCATTCTAATCATGGTTTTATTTCTTCTGGTGACACACTATTGTCCTACCATTCCACCTACGGGTACTAGTCCACAGCCCCCTGTATAGACATTGGTAGATATCCCACCATCTAACCTTCTAATCATGGTTTTATTTCTTCTGGTGACACACTAGTGTCCTACCATTCCCACCTACTGGTACTGACTGCCCCAGCAGCCCCCTGTATAGACATTGGTAGATAATCCCACCATCTACAACTAATCATGGTTTTATTTCTTCTGGTGACCCTAGTGTCCTACCATTCCCACCTACTGGTACTGTCCCCAGCAGCCCCCCTTTATAACATTGGTAGATAATCCCACCATCTACATTCTAATCATGGTTTTTATTTTCTTCTGGTGACACACTAGTGTCCTACCATTCCCACCTACTGGTACTGCCCCAGCAGCCCCTGATAGACATTGGTAGAAATCCCACCATCTACCATTCTAATCATGGTTTTATTCTTCTGGTGACACACTAGTGTCCTACCTTTCCCACCTGGTACTGTCCCGCAGCCCTCCTGTATAGACTTGGTATATATCCACCCATCTACCATTCTAATCATGGTTTTATTTCTTCTGGTGGACACACTAGTGTCCTACCATTCCCCCTACTGTTACTGCCCACAGCCTCCTGTATGAACATTGGTAGATAATCCCACCATCTACATTCTAATCATGGTTTTATTTCTTCTGGTGACACACTAGTGTCCTACCATTCCCACCTACTGTACTGTCCCACAGCCCCCTGTATAGACATTGGTAGATAATCCCACCATTATCTCTAATCATGGGTTTTTATTTCTTTCTGGTGACACACTAGTGTCTACCATTCCCACCTACTGGTACTGCCCCAGCACCCCCTGTATAGACATTGGTAGATAATCCCACCATCTACCATTCTAATCATGGTTTTATTCTTCTGGTGACACACTAGTGTCCTACCATTCTCCCACCTACTGGTACGGTCCCAGCAGCCTCCTGTATAGACATTGGTAGATAATCCCACCATCTACCATTCTAATCATGGTTTTTTTCTTCTTGGTGACAACACTCGTGTCCTACCATTCCCACCTACTGTTACTGTCCCAGCAGCCCCCTTTATAGAACATTGGTAGTATAATCCCACCATCTACCATTCTAATCATGGTTTTATTTCTTCTGGTGACACACTGTGTCCTACCATTCCCCACCTACTGGTACTGTCCCAGCAGCCCCCTGTAAAGACTTGGTAGATAATCCCACCATCTACCTCTAATCATGGTTTTATTTTCTCTGGTGACACACTAGTGTCCTACCATTCCACCTACTGTACTGCCCAGCAGCCCCCTGTATGACATTGGTAGATAATACCCACCATCTACCATTCTAATCATGTTTTTTATTTCTTCGGTGACACACTAGTGTCCTACCATTCCCACCTACTGGTACTGCCCCAGCAGCCCCTTTATAGACATTGGTAGATAAATCCCCCCATCTACCATTCTAATCATGGTTTTTTATTCTTCTGGTGACACACTAGTGTCCTACCATTCCACCTACTGTGACTGTCCCAGCAGCCTCCTGTATAGACATTGTTAGATAATCCCACCATCTACCATCTAAACCATGGTTTTATTTCTTCTGGTGACCACACTAGTGTCCTACCATTCCCACCTACTGGTACTGTCCCTGCAGCCCCTGTATAGACATTGGTAAATAATCCACCATCTAACATTCTAATCATGGTTTTATTTCTTCTGGTGACACACAAGTGTCCTACCATCCCACCTACTGGTACTGTCCCAGCAGCCCCCTGTATAAGGACATTGGTAGATAATCCCACCCTCTACCATTCTATCATGGTTTTTATTTCTTCTGGTGACACACTAGTGTCCAAACCATTCCCACCATACTGGTACTGTCCCAGAGCCCCCTGTAGACATGGGTAGATAATCCCACCATCTACCATTCTAATCATGGTTTTATTTCTTCTGGTGACACACTAGTGTCCCTACCATTCCCACCTACTGGTACTGTCCCAGCAGCCTCCTGTATAGACATTGGTAGATAATCCCACCATCTACATTCTAACCATGGTTTTATTTTCTCTGGTGACAACCTAGTGTCCTATCCATTCCCACCTACTGTTACTGTCCCAGCAGCCTCTGTATAGACATTGGTAGATAATCCCACCATCTACCATTCTAATCATGGTTTTTTTTCTTCTGGTGACACCTAGTGTCCTACCATTCCCACCTACTGGTACTGTCCCAGCACCCCCTGTATAGACATTGGTAGATAATCCACCATCTACCATTCTAATCATGGTTTATTTCTTCTGGTGACACACTAGTGTCCACCATTCCCCACTGGTACTGTCCCAGCAGCCCCTATAGACATTGTAGATAACCACACCATCTACCATTCTAATCATGGTTTATTTCTTCTGGTGACACACTAGGTCCTACCATTTCCACCTACTGTACTGTCCCAGCAGCCCCCTGTATAGACATTGGTAGATAATCCCACCATCTACCATTCTAATCATGGTTTTATTTCTTCTGGTACACACTAGTGTCCTACCATTCCCACCTACTGGTACATGCCCAGCAGCCCCCTGTATAGAAATTGGTAGATAATCCCACCACCATCTACATAATCATGGTTTTATTTCTTCTGGTGACACACTAGTGTCCTACCATTCCCACCTACTGGTACTGTCCCCAGCGCCTCCTTGTATGACATTGGTAGATAATCCCACCATCTACCATTCTAATCATGGTTTTATTTCTCTGGTGACACACCTAGTGTCCTACCATTCCCACCTCTGGTACTGCCCCAGCAGCCCTGTATAGACATTGGTAGATAATCCCACCATCTACCATTCTAATCATGGTTATTTCTTCTGGTGACACACTAGTTGGTCCTACCATTCCCACCTACCGGTACTGTCCCACAGCCCCCGTATAGACATTGGTAGATAATCCCACCATCTACCATTCTAATCATGGTTTTTTATTTCTCTGGTGCCACACTAGTGTCCTACCATTCCCACCACTACTGGTACTGCCCCAGCCGCCCCTTGGTGAACATTGGTAGAACAATCCCACCATCTACCATTCTAATCATGGTGTTATTCTTTCTGGTGACCACTAGTGCCTACCATTCCCACCTACTGGTACTGCCCCACGCAGCCTCCTGTATAGACATTGGTAGATAATCCCACCATCTCCATTCTAATCATGGTTTTATTTCTTTCTGGTGACACACTAGTGTCCTACCATTCCCACCTACTGGTACTGTCCAGCAGCCCCCTGTATAGACATTGTAGATAATCCCACCACATCTACCATCTAATCATTTTTTATTTCTCTGGTGACACACTAGTGTCCTACCATTCCCTACTGGTACTTCCCCAGCAGCCCCCTGTATAGACATTGGTAGATATCCACCCACCATCTACCATTCTAATCATGGTTTTATTTCTTCTGGTGACACACTAGTGTCCTACCATTCACCCTACTGGTACTGCCCCAGCCCCCTTATAGACATTGGTAGTAATCCCACCATCTACCATTCTAATCATGGTTTATTTCTTCTGGTGACACACTAGTGTCCTACCATTCCCACCTACTGGTACTGCCCAGCAGCCCCCCTGTATAACATTGGTAGATATCCCACCATCTACCATTCTAATCATGGTTTATTTCTTTGGTGACACACTCGTGTTCTACCATTCCCACCTACTGGTACTGCCCCAGCAGCCCCCTGTATAACATTGGTAGATAATCCAACATCTACCTTCTAATCATGGTTTTATTTCTTCTGGTGACACACTAGGTTCCTACCATTCCCACCTACAGGTACTATCCAGCAGCCCCCTGATAGACATTTGGTAGATATCCCACCACTACCATTCTAATCATGTTTTATTCTTCTGGGTACACACTAGTGTCCTACCATTCCCACCTACTGGTACTGTCCCACAGCCTCCTGTATAGACATTGGTAGATAATCCCACCATCTACCATTCTAACATGGTTTATTTCTTCTGGTGACACACTAGTGTCCTACCATTTCCACCTACTGGTACTGTCCCAGCCAGCCCCCTGTATAGACATTGGTAGATAATCCCACCATCTACCATTCTAATCATGGTTTTTTTTATTTCTCTGGTGACACCCAGTGTTCTATCTACATTCCCACCTACTGTACTCCCAGCAGCCCCTGTATAGACATTGGTAGATAATCCCACCATCTACCATTCTAATCATGGTTTATCTCTGGTTGACACCACTAGTGTCCTACCATTCCCACCTACTGGTACTGTCCAGCAGCCCCCTGTAAGACATTGGTAGATAATCCCACCATCTACCATTCAACCATGGTTTAATTTCTCTCTGGTGACACACAGTGTCTACCATTTCCACCTACTGGTACTGTCCCAGCAGCCCCCTGTATAGACATTGGTAGATAATCCCACCATCTACCATTCTAACCATGGTTTAATTCCTTCTGGTGACACACTAGTGTCCTACCACCAATTTCCACCTACTGGTACCTGTCCCAGCGCCTCCTGTATAACATTGGTAGATAATCCCACCATCTACCATTCTAATCATGGTTTATTTCTTTTCTGGTGACACACTAGTGTCCACCATTCCCACCTACTGGTACTATCCCACAGCCCCTGTATAGACATTGGTAGATAATCCCACCATCTACCATCTAACCATGGTTTTATTTCTTCTGGTGTACCACTAGTGTCCTACAATTCCCACCTACTGGTACTGCCCCAGCAGCCCCTGTATAGACATTGGTAGAAATCCATCCCACCATCTACCATTCTAATCATGGTTTTATTTCTTCTGTGACACACTAGTTCTACCATTCCCACCTACTGGTGGCCCCAGCAGCCCCCTGTATAGACATTGGTAGTAATCCCACCATCACCATTCTAATCATGGTTTTATTCTTTCTGGTGACACACTAGTGTCCTACCATTCCCACCTACTGGTACTGTCCCAGCAGCCTCCTGTATAGACATTGGTAGATAATCCCACCATCTACCATTCTAACCATGGTTTTATTTCTTCTGGTGACACACTAGTGTCCCTACCATTCCCACCTACTGGTACTGTCCCAGCAGCCCCCTGTATAGACATTGGTAGATAATCCCACCATCTACCATTCTAATCATGGTTTTATTTCTTCTGGTGACACACTAGTGTCCTACCATTCCCACCTACTGGTACTGCCCCAGCAGCCCCCTGTATAGACATTGGTAGATAATCCCACCATCAACCATTCTAATCATGGTTTTATTTCTTCTGGTGACACACTAGTGTCCTACCATTCCCACCTACTGGTACTGCCCCAGCAGCCCCCTGTATAGACATTGGTAGATCACCCCATCTACCATTCTAATCATGGTTTTATTCTTTGTGGTGACACACTAGTGTCCCTACCATTCCCACCTACTGGTACTGCCCACAGCCCCTGTATAGACATTGGTAGATAATCCCACCATACTCCATTCTAATATGGTTTTATTTCTTCTGGTGACACACTAGTGTCCTACCATTCCCACTACTGTTACTGGTCCCAGCAGCCTCCTGTATAGACATTGGTAGATAATCCCACCATCTACCATCTAACCATGGTTTTATTTCTTCTGGTGACACACTAGTGTCCTACCATTCCCACCTACTGGTACTGTCCAGCAGCCTCCTGTATAGACATTGGTAGTAGAATCCCACCATCTACCATTCTAATCATGGTTTTATTTCTTCTGGTGACACACTATTGTCCTACCATTCCACCTACGGGTACTGTCCACAGCCCCCTGTATAGACATTGGTAGATAATCCCACCATCTACCATTCTAATCATGGTTTTATTTCTTCTGGTGACACACTAGTGTCCTACCATCCCACCTACTGGTACTGTACTGCCCAGCAGCCCCCTGTATAGACATTGGTAGATAATCCCACCATCTAACACTAATCATGGTTTTATTTCTTCTGGTGACACCTAGTGTCCTACCATTCCCACCTACTGGTACTGTCCCCAGCAGCCCCCCTGTATAACATTGGTAGATAATCCCACCATCTACCATTCTAATCATGGTTTTTATTTTCTTCTGGTGACACACTAGTGTCCTACCATTCCCACCTACTGGTACTGCCCCAGCAGCCCTCCTGTATAGACATTGGTAGATAATCCCACCATCTACCATTCTACTCATGGTTTTATTCTTCTGGTGACACACTAGTGTCTACCCTTTTCCCACCTACCGGTACTGTCCCGCAGCCTCCTGTATAGACTTGGTATATATCCACCATCTACCATTCTAATCATGGTTTTATTTCTTCTGGTGACACACTAGTGTCCTACCATTCCCCCTCCTGTACTGCCCCATCAGCCCCTGTATAGACATTGGAGTAATCCCACCATCTTCCATTCTAATCATGGTTTTATTTCTTCTGGTGACACACTAGTGTCCTACCATTCCCACCTACTTTGTACTTCCCACAGCCCCCTGTATAGACATTGGTAGATATCCCACCACTATCTTCTAACATGGTTTTTATTTCTTCTGGTGACACACTAGTGTCCTACCATTCCCACCTCTGGTACTGCCCAGCACCCCCTGTATAGACATTGGTAGATAATCCCACCATCTACCATTCTAATCATGGTTTTATTTCTTCTGGTGACACACTAGTGTCCTACCATTCCCACCGTACTGGTACTGTCCCAGCAGCCTCCTGTATAGACATTGGTAGATAATCCCACCATCTACCATTCTAATCATGGTTTTATTTCTTCTGGTGACACACTCGTTCCTACATTCCCACCTACTGGTTACTGTCCCAGCAGCCCCCTTTATAGACATGGTAGTATAATCCCACCATCTACCATTCTAATCATGGTTTATTTCTTCTGGTGACACATGTGTCCTACCATTCCCACCTACTGGTACTGTCCAGCAGCCCCCTGTAAAGACTTGGTAGATAATCCCCCATCTACCATCTTAATCATGGTTTTATTTTCTTCTGGTGACACACTAGTGTCCTACCATTCCCACCTACTGTACTGCCCAGCAGCCTCCTGTATGACATTGGTGATAATCTCCACCATCTACCATTCTAATCATGGTTTTTTTTTCTTCGGTGACACACTAGTGTCCTACCATTCCCACCTACTGGTACTGCCCCAGCAGCCTCCTTTATAGACATTGGTAATAAAATCCCACCATCTACCATTCTAATCATGTTTTTTATTCTCTGGTGACACACTAGTGTCCTACCATTCCACCTACTGGTTACTGTCCCAGCAGCCTCCTGTAAGACATTGTTAGATAATCCCACATCTACCATTCTAAACATGGTTTTATTTCTTCTGGTGACCACACTAGTGTCCTACCATTCCCACCTACTGGTACTGTCCCGCAGCCCCTGTATAGACATTGGTAGATAATCCCACCATCTAACATTCTAATCATGGTTTTATTTCTTCTGGTGACACACAGTGTCCTACCATCCCACCTACTGGTACTTGTCCCAGCAGCCCCCTGTATAGACATTGGTAGATAATCCCCACCTCTACCATTCTAATCATGGTTTTATTTCTTCTGGTGACACCTAGTGTCCAAACCATTCCCACCTACTGGTACTGTCCCAGCAGCCCCCTGTATAGACATGGGTAGATAATCCCACCATCACCATTCTAATCATGGTTTTATTTCTTTGGTGACACACTAGTGTCCTACCATTCCCACCTACTGGTACTCGTCACCAGCCCTCTGTATAGACATTGGTAGATAACCCACCATCTACCATTCTAACCCATGGTTTTATTTTCTTCTGGTGACAACCTAGTGTCCTACCATCCCACCTACTGTACTGTCCAGCAGCCTCTGTATAGACATTGGTAGATAATCCCACCATCTACCATTCTAATCATGGTTTTTTATTCTTCTGGTGACCCCTAGTGTCCTACCATTCCCACCTACTGGTACTGTCCCAGCACCCCCTGTATAGACATTGGTAGATAATCCCACCATCTACCATTCTAATCATGGTTTATTTCTTCTGGTGGACACACTAGTGTCCACCATTCCCACCACTGGTACTGTCCCAGCAGCCCCCTTATAGACATTGGTAGATAACCCACCATCTACCATTCTAATCATGGTTTATTTCTTCTGGTGACACACTAGTGTCTACCATTTCCACCTACTGGTACTGTCCCAGCAGCCCCCCTGATAGACATGGTAGATAATCCCACCATCTACCATTCTAATCATGGTTTTATTTCTTCTGGTACACATAGTGTCCTACCATTCCCACCTACTGGTATGCCCAGCAGCCCCCTGTATAGAAATTGGTAGATATCCCAACCCACCATCTACAATAATCATGGTTTTATTTTCTTCTGGTGACACACTAGTGTCCTACCATTCCCACCTACTGGTACTTGTCCCCAGCGCCCCTTATTGACATGGTAGATAATCCCACCATCTACCATTCTAATCATGGTTTTATTTCTCTGGTGACACCTAGTGTCCTACCATTCCCACCTTGGTACTGCCCCAGCACTCCTGTATAGACATGGTAATAATCCCACCATCTACCATTCTAATCATGGTTATTTCTTCTGGTGACACACTAGTGGTCTACCATTCCCACTACCGGTACTGTCCCACAGCCCCGGTATAGACATTGGTAGATAATCCCACCATCTACCATTCTAATCATGGTTTTTATTTCTTCTGGTGCCACACTAGTGTCCTACCATTCCCACCCTACTGGTACTGCCCCAGCACGCCCCTTGTGAACATTGGTAGATACAATCCCACCATCTACCATTCTAATCATGGTGTTATTTCTTTCTGGTGACACACTAGTGCCTACCATTCCCACCTAACTGTATGCCCCCGCAGCCTCCTGTATAGACATTGGTAGATAATCCCACCATCTCCATTCTAATCATGGTTTTATTTCTTCTGGTGACACACTAGGTCCTACCATTCCCACCTACTGGTATGTCCAGCAGCCCCCTGTATAGACATTGGTAGATAATCCCACCATCACTACCATCTAATTCATTTTTATTTCTCTGGTGACACACTAGTGTCCTACCATTACCCTACTGGTACTGCCCCAGCAGCCCCCTGTATAGACATTGGTAGATAATCACCACCATCTACCATTCTAATCATGGTTTTTATTCTTCGGTGACACACTAGTGTCCTACCATTCACCCCTACTGGGTACACTGCCCCAGCCGCCCCCTTATAGACATTGGTAGTATATCCCACCATCTACCATTCTAATCATGGTGTTATTTCTTCTGGTGACACACTAGTGTCCTACCATTCCCACCTACTGGTACTGCCCCAGCAGCCCCCCTGTATAGACATTGGTAGATATCCCACCATCTACCATTCTAATCATGGTTTTATTTCTTCTGGTGACACACTAGTGTTCTACCATTCCCACCTACTGGTACTGCCCCAGCAGCCCCTGTATACATTGGTAGATATCCACACATCTACCTTCTAATCATGGTTTTATTTCTTCTGGTGACACACTAGTGTCCTACCATTCCCACCTACTGGTACTATCCAGCAGCCCCCTGATAGACATTGTGTAGATATCCCACCATCTACCATTCTAATCATGTTTTATTCTTCTGTGGTACACACTAGTGTCCTACCATTCCCACCTACTGGTACTGTCCCAGCACCTCCTGTATAGACATTGGTAGATAATCCCACCATCTACCATTCTAATCATGGTTTTATTTCTTCTGGTGACACACTAGTGTCTACCATTCCACCTACTGTACTGTCCCAGCCAGCCCCCTGTATAGACATTGGTAGATAATCCCACCATCTACATCTAATCATGGTTTTTATTTCTTCTGTGACACCCAGTGTTCTATCTACATTCCCACCTCTGTACTGCCCAGCAGCCCCCTGTATAGACATTGGTAGATAATCCCACCATCTACCATTCTAATCATGGTTTATTTCTCTGGTGACACCACTAGTGTCCTACCATTCCCACCTACTGGTACTGTCCAGCAGCCCCCTGTATAGAACATTGGTAGATAATCCCACCATCTACCATTCAACCATGGTTTAATTTCTCTTCTGGTGGACACACTTAGTGTCCTACCATTCCACCTACTGGTACTGTCCCAGCAGCCCCCTGTATAGACATTGGTAGATAATCCCACCATCTACCATTCTAACCATGGTTTAATTCTTCTGGTGACACACTAGTGTCTACCATTTCCATCCACCTACTGGTACCTGTCCCAGCAGCCTCCTGTATAGACATTGGTAGATAATCCCACCATCTACCATTCTATCATGGTTTTTATTCTTCGGTGACACACTAGTGTCCTACCATTCCCACCTACTGGTACTATCCCAGCAGCCCCTGTATAGACATTGGTAGATAATCCCACCATCTACCATTCTACCATGGTTTTATTTCTTCTGGGACCACAGTGTCCTACCATTCCCACCTACTGGTACTGCCCCAGCAGCCCCCTGTATAGACATTGGTAGATAATCTCCCACCATCTACCATTCTAATCATGGTTTTTTATTTCTTCTGGTGACACACTAGTCTTACCATTCCCACCTACTGGTGTGCCCCAGCAGCCCCCTGTATAGACATTGGTAGATAATCCCACCATCTACCATTCTAATCATGGTTTTATTTCTTCTGGTGACACACTGTGCCCTACCATTCCCACCTACTGGTACTGTCCCAGCACCTCCTGTATAGACATTGGTAGATAATCCCACCATCTACCATTCTAACCATGGTTTTTATTTCTTCTGGTGACACCCTAGTGTCTACCATTCCCACCTACTGGTACTGCCCCAGCAGCCCCCTGTATAGACATTGGTAGATAATCCCCCAATCTACCATTCTAATCATGGTTTTATTTCTTCTGGTGACCACATAGTGCTACCATTCCCACCTACTGGTACTGTCCCAGCAGCCCCTGTATAGACATTGGTAGATAATCCCACCATCTACCATTCTAATCATGGTTTTATTTCCTTCGGTGACACACTAGTGTCCTACCATTCCCACCTACTGGTACTGTCCCAGCAGCCTCCTGTATAGACATTGGTAGATAATCCCACCATCTACCATTCTAATCATGGTTTTATTTCTTCTGGTGACACACTAGTGTCCTACCATTCCCACCTACTGGTACTGCCCCAGCAGCCCCCTGGCTCGGATATACAAATTCATTAAATATTTGTGTCTTTGTCATTTCGAATTGCAGGAATATCCTTCATCTACCTCTATACTCACATCTCTAAGGTTAAAGGTAATCTCCAGGCTGGACCAGAAGTAGTCAGAGAATTCAGGATACATGTCCAGCACCTCCAGCAAATCCTCCCGGTGAATTTTGTGAAGGTCACAGTACGTCAAGGCTCGAACATCGGCATTAGATTTCCCCGGCCGTGCGTACAAATTCAGGGGTTCCCCGAAAATATCATTTTTTCCTGCAGAAATTGCAAATTTAAAGACAGATGTAAAAAGAAATACATCCAAGTAGACATGTTCTAATGACACTAGATGGGACTCAATGGGATGATACCTAATATGGCCACCACCACATCACCACGCAAGATCTCTATGGATCCTCGAGACAGGAAGTAGAGAGCCGTGAGGACATCGCCAGCGTGTACCAGGGTATCACCAGGGGGTGCGTGGGTAGTCTTGAACTTCATGGCTAATGCCCTTAAGCAGCCCTTGGTGGCTCCTTTGAATGGCTTACAGTTCTGTAAAAGGCTGCGGTTCAGGTGCAGGCAGATATCAGCCTGTAGGCACTCAGGAAAACCTTTTAAAACCTTTGTCATAAAAAACAGAAACAATAAATTGGGAAAGTAGAGGAAGAAAAACCAGAGAAAACACCAAACAAGAGAAGCCAATGATGGAGAGATTAGAGATAAAGGAAGCTCACTGCGTTCATGTCGATGCCATTCGTATACGACCAGGCGTGTTGGAAATATTCCTCCAGGCGCTGTCGGAGAGGGTTGGGAATTTGGTGGAAACGAATGAACTCTCTAACTCGCAACATCTGGGTGTGGTATCTCGCTGTTCCCGAGTAAAGTCGCTGGATAATTGCAGACACATTCCCAAAAATACTGGCATACATGAGGGCTATGGAGGAATGTAAAGAAGGGTCACATCCAATACAAAGGGTTTGAATAGAGAAACTGTGTATGGGTGTGACTGGAAGAGGAGAGGAAATGATTGGTTGAGAGAAAGGAGAAAAAGTGTAGCCATACATGGTACAATCTAATCGTACAATCAACAAATAAATATTATACTGGTCAGATAGGGAACATTTTAGGGACAATCAGCGGGCAATGGTCCATACGAAAGATATGGAGAATATCATGATATCATACGCAGTGTCTACAGCCAGCTCTAGTGGTAATGGTTAAAAGAGAAGGTGCAATAGGCTGTGAGGTACTGATCAGAGAAGAAACTGTGTCTGGGAACATGAAGAGTCGGACAGTGGTGTAGCTACAGAGCTATGGGCCCTGGTGCAGAATTTGGTGATGGGCCCCCCAGCCCCGTCGCTAACACAAATCGGCACCAACACACTGGTAAACATTATTAGCATGCAGACACTGGTAAAAATGGTACATGGACACTGGTTAAATGTTTTGCACACTGAAGCTGGTAAAACGCTTGGCACACGGACTGGTAAAAATGCTTAGTGCACAGACCACTGGTAAAATAGTTGCCACACTGGAAAAATGGTTAGAAAACCGACACTGGTAAAATGCTTCCAAACTGGAACTAGCTACCTTAAATGGTTGGCACACAGACATTGTTAAATGGTTGGCACACAGACACTGTTAAATGGTTGGCAAAATGGCAGTGGTAAAGGGAATATGATGCATAGACAATGCCAACCATTTACCACTGCCAATGTGCCAACCATTTTACCAATGTCTGTATACAAACTTGGCATACAGACATTGGTAAAATAGTTGGCAAATTGGCAGTTGCATATGGTTAATTGTTGGCAGCTGGGCTAGTGCGTGAATCAAAATCTAAAGCAGCAGGTACTTACCACACAGAATGCACAAAAAGCAGCTTAGGTGAAGGTAACATCACTTGCAGTACAAGTAGTAGCAGATTAACTGAGTAGTGCACGCTTCCCCATCCCCCGTCCACCTTACTACTACCTAAACCGAGTCAGTCACCGGACCTCACTCAGTACTCACTTTGCTAATAGCGAGCAGATGAGCGCGGTGCACATAGTTTCGGTAATAGATGTCCAGGTGAAGATGGGTGTTGAATCGGAATGGCCTGTGACTTCCCTTACAGAAAAATGACTGTTGCGGGACCCCCAGGTGTGTGGGACAGGTTGCACTTATGACCTTAGTGACCCTGGTAGCTATGCCAGTGGAGTCGGAGACGATGGGTAGAGCATCAGAAAAGAAAGTATATCAATGAAAATGACTCTATTTGTATTATTACAGACAGGGATATGGAGTTGGACTATGTATATTCCATACTGATTGAATAAAGTTGTTGATTTGATGTACTGGGGGGGCATGCACCAGTTGGGTTGAGGAGCATGGACAACCTGAGCTTGATGGACTATGGTATTTTTTACAGTAAGTTAAATAACAACATATAAGGCATCTCAATACTGCAATCAGCAATACTGTATTAAACCTACTGTATATAAAGATGGTGTCTGCAAATGGAATCATCTATATCAAAATAGTGTCTTTAACAAGCCAAGCAAGTGCTTTATAAATTCACAAGGATCATTAATCCTTGGTTTGGTGTGTCCCACTTTATGGGTTTCTACTCCCGTCTGCCCCAGTCCCAGCAGTAGTTACAGCAGTCAGAATAGGATTGGATGGAGACTCAACACAGTATTCCACTGCAAACAACTTTTATTTCAGTGCCAAAAAAGTGCATGGAGTCTCCTTCCAATCCTACTCTGATTGATCAAGTGATACATGTGTTTATACTCCAATGAACATGTTCTAAAAGCTTAGCTAGTAAAACAACTACACACTGGGTTTTACCAACTATGACTGTTACCTGGGTAATAGGACATTGTAACATATTGTATTATATTATCATATTGTATGAAGGACGTTACTAACTATGACTGTGATCTGGGTAATAGGACATTGTAGACATGGAATATTGTATTTCTATATTATCATATCAGGAAGGAACGTTTCTTACTATAGGAGTTATCTGGGTTATAGGACATTGTATAAACAATTGTATTCATTGATATATATATTGTATGAGGATGTTATAACTAATGACTGTTATCTGGGTAATAGGACGTTGGTTTTTTTCTGGGGAGGAGATCACGTCTTGTTCTTTTTTTATTTTTTTTTCTGCTCCCCCTCCCCTTCCTCCCTTCCTTCGGTGCTCGCGGAGCGGCTCCCCTGGAGCGCCCTTCGCTCGACCCTCCGTGCGCCTGCGATGATCGCCGACAGATAGAGCGCCCGCTCAAGCGCCCGCTCGCCGCGTCGACGGCGATCAGGCGACGGCGCGTCTGGGAGGCGCCCCGTATTCCTTTAGTGCTGGTCTCAGTGCGCTCCAATCCCCCCGCTCCGCTTCTCTCGCTTGTCCTAGTTTCCTCCTTTGCGCCCTCTCGGTCAGCAGGACGGGGGCGGCGAAAGCGCTTGTCCTTTCGGCGGTCTTGACTCATGACGATTTTGGGTAATAGGACATTGTCAGTATATTGTCGTTACGCGCGACGGGATGAAGAGCTGACTGTTCTCTGGGTACTGGCCAGTCCCATCTAGCAGGCAAGGGACGAAGTTGCTGTGTGTGCCCCCACCCCCTATCATCTACATGTTTGGCCCGGACAGCTTTAGATACTACAGTCACATGATTGGACTTTTCTGGGACTAGGGACCTTGTCCACATAGTGTATTTTAATCAAGACACTGTTAAATGGTTGGCACACAGACACTGTTAAATGGTTGGCAAAATGGCAGTGGTAAAGGGAATATGATGCATAGACAATGCCAACCATTTACCACTGCCAATGTGCCAACCATTTTACCAATGTCTGTATACAAACTTGGCATACAGACATTGGTAAAATAGTTGGCAAATTGGCAGTTGCATATGGTTAATTGTTGGCAGCTGGGCTAGTGCGTGAATCAAAATCTAAAGCAGCAGGTACTTACCACACAGAATGCACAAAAAGCAGCTTAGGTGAAGGTAACATCACTTGCAGTACAAGTAGTAGCAGATTAACTGAGTAGTGCACGCTTCCCCATCCCCCGTCCACCTTACTACTACCTAAACCGAGTCAGTCACCGGACCGCACTCAGTACTCACTTTGCTAATAGCGAGCAGATGAGCGCGGTGCACATAGTTTCGGTAATAGATGTCCAGGTGAAGATGGGTGTTGTATCGGAATGGCCTGTGACTTCCCTTACAGAAAAATGACTGTTGCGGGACCCCCAGGTGTGTGGGACAGGTTGCACTTATGACCTTAGTGACCCTGGTAGCTATGCCAGTGGAGTCGGAGACGATGGGTAGAGCATCAGAAAAGAAAGTATATCAATGAAAATGACTCTATTTGTATTATTACAGACAGGGATATTGAGTTGGGCTATGTATATTCCATACTGATTGAATAAAGTTGTTGATTTGATGTACTGGGGGGGCATGCACCAGTTGGGTTGAGGAGCATGGACAACCTGAGCTTGATGGACTATGGTATTTTTTACAGTAAGTTAAATAACAACATATAAGGCATCTCAATACTGCAATCAGCAATACTGTATTAAACCTACTGTATATAAAGATGGTGTCTGCAAATGGAATCATCTATATCAAAATAGTGTCTTTAACAAGCCAAGCAAGTGCTTTATAAATTCACAAGGATCATTAATCCTTGGTTTGGTGTGTCCCACTTTATGGGTTTCTACTCCCGTCTGCCCCAGTCCCAGCAGTAGTTACAGCAATCAGAATAGGATTGGATGGAGACTCAACACAGTATTCCACTGCAAACAACTTTTATTTCAGTGCCAAAAAAGTGCATGGAGTCTCCTTCCAATCCTACTCTGATTGATCAAGTGATACATGTGTTTATACTCCAATGAACATGTTCTAAAAGCTTAGCTAGTAAAACAACTACACACTGGGTTTTACCAACTATGACTGTTACCTGGGTAATAGGACATTGTAACATATTGTATTATATTATCATATTGTATGAAGGACGTTACTAACTATGACTGTTATCTGGGTAATAGGAACATTAATAACATATTGTATTATATTATCAGATTGTATGAAGGACTGTTTACTAACTATGAGCTGTTATCTGGGTAATAGGACATTTAACATATTGTTTATTATATTATCATATTGTATGAAGGAGTTACTAACTATGACTGTTATCTGGGTAATAGGAATTGTAACATATTGTATTATTATATTATCATATTGTATGAGACGTTACTAACTATGAGGGGGGGGGTATGAAGGACTTATATCTGGGTAATAGGACATTGTAACATATTGTATTATTATTATCATATTGTATGAAGGACGTTACTAACTATGACTGTTATCTGGGTAATAGGAACATTATAACATTGTATATTATATTATCAT
Organism: Hymenochirus boettgeri; assembly: GCA_019447015.1. Classification (NCBI taxonomy): domain Eukaryota; kingdom Metazoa; phylum Chordata; class Amphibia; order Anura; family Pipidae; genus Hymenochirus; species Hymenochirus boettgeri. The sequence continues at coordinate 73,990 of JAACNH010001094.1, read as the reverse complement.
ATTGTATGAAGGACGTTACTAACTATGACTGTTATCTGGGTAATAGGACATTGAACATATTGTATTATTTATTATCATATTGTATGAAGGACTTTACTAACTATGACTGTTATCTGGGTAATACGGAACATGTAACATATTGTATTATATATATTATCATATGTATGAAGACGTTACTAACTATGACTGTTATCTGGGTAATAGGACATTGTAACATATTGTATTATTATATTATCATATTGTATGAAGGACGTTACTAACTATGACTGTTATCTGGGTTATAGGACATTGTAATATATTGTATTACTTTTAATGAAAATCCAGGGACCCAATAATTGTTTCTGACTTTGTAACGCTTGATCCGTTCTGTCCGTCTTATATGTCTATCAGCTCATCTTGTCATTCTCATTTCCCAGAATAAATAGTGGTTTGCTTTAATTACATTCATTATACAGGATAGTTAGGTTGTGTTTAGCATTGTATAACATACACATTGACAGTGTGTTACTAAGGCAGAGCAATCTATCTTAAACAATGATTGGGAAAGAACATCCTTCCACGTCTTGCCATGTACTCACATCCAATCAGCATCACACAGATGGAGAAGATCTTCTCAGAGTTTGTGTTTGGAGACACATTTCCAAAGCCGACGCTGGTCAGGCTACTGAAGGTGAAGTAGAGGGCAGTCACATACTTGTCATTGATACTAGGTCCTGACTTTAAATTGCTGCTGTTGTAGGGCTTCATGATCTGGGTGCCAAGGGAATACAACCAACCAATGGGGCGATACTCCAGGTCATCATGCTCCATGTTCCCAATAGCATACCAGATGCAAGCCAACCAATGAGCAATCAGGGCAAATGTGCACATGAGAAGAAAGAGAACGGCTGCTCCATATTCTGAGTAACGGTCCAACTTACGGGCCACCCGAACCAAGCGGAGGAGGCGTGCAGTTTTTAAGAGACCAATCAACGTAGTCGTCTGTGTGTGAAATAAAATTCAAGGTGAAGACATAATGAAGATAAAGAAGAGAAGAGCCATGAAATACAAAGACAGTAAAGGAAGAAATGGGAGTTTGGAGCCTTTAATAGACTGAAAGAAACACCACAGGAGAAACCCTACACTCGCAGTCACAGGAGAAACCCTACACTCGCAGTCCATCCTGTAAGGTTCATATTGATTAAATCTTATGATAAACTGACTGCAATTCCATTTCCTTTGTGTTACCTAGATTGGAAATCTACCTAGAAATAGAATAGCATGTATAGTTTATGTTCCAATCGCTATTGACTAATTTACTGTAGATCCAATGGAACTGGTAACTGCCTTTGTAATTATCCTCAGTATTGCTGATATTCTACAATCCAATAAACCGTCTGGAACTCGATCTGATTGTAATGGCTGGTGTTTCAATGTGTATGAACATTTCCAGTTCCTACTGTTACTGGTCCTTAACATGGACAAAATGACCTGCACCTTCCTAATACAGTATCTCCATGACCTGGTAGCCAGACCCATGGGCTCTTTAGTTGGCTGTAACATGACTTTACGTCCGTTTCTCTCTCTGCACTAGTACAGCACAATGAGAACTCTCACCCTGTAATGGTATTGGGGAGAGAGGGGGATTATCTTATAAACTGACAGGGTGGGGCAGGGAGATGGTGAGATTATGGCTATTTAACTGTCCATCCATTACCATTCCATCAGATTCATTGCTACACCTGAAGATGATTCACAATAGGATGCACCCATCTTATTACTCTCACAGTTCCAGTGTCTATGTCTAGACCCTTCATGACTCTCTCTCCGCATAGCTACATTACATACAATTTCATATTTTACCCCCGCCTTATGAAATGGAATTTTAGGTTTCACACAAAGTAACTCCAATCACCAAGCCAAAGGCAGTTACTTTACCTCTTTGTTTGTTCCTTCCTCGGGTCTCTTCATCTTAAAAGAGAAACATTTTATTCACTGGGTGAACCTTACAATAAAGCAAAATTCGTACAAACTGTAACTACCCCACATGTGCACCTCCCACAGTCATGTAGCTGATGGGTGATATACAATATGGTGTCTTGGGGACGCTAATTGTGAGCAATCATTTTAGATCCCCAGTCATCCAACCAGTCTCTTCTTCTTTCAGTCTCTATTCTTCTCTCACCTTCACTCAGTCTCTCACCTTCACTCAGTCTCTCAACTTCACTCAGTCTCTCATCTTATCATCAGTCTCTCATCTTATCATCAGTCTCCAACCTTCTCACCAGTCACTCACCGTCTGTCAGTCTCTAACCTTCTCATTAGTCTCTACCCTTCTCTCAGTTTCTAACCTTCTCTCAGTCTCTCACCTTCTCATCAGTCTCTAACCTTCTCATCATTCTCTACCCTTCTCTCGGTCTCTAACCTTCTCTGTCTCTCACCTTCTTTCAGTCTCTAACCTTCACTTACAGTCTCATCTTCGCATCAGTCTCTACCCTTCTCTCAGTCTCTAACCTTCTCATCAGTCTCTAATCTTCAATCAATCTCTTACCTTCACTCAGTCTCTCATCTTCGCATCAGTCTCTACCCTTCTCCCAGTCTTTTCACCTACTCTCAGTCTCTCACCTTCAATTAGTCTCAAACCTTCTCTAGTCTTCTCTAACTGTGTCTTAGTCTTTCACCTTCTCTCACAGTCTCTATCCATCACTGTCTCTTACCTTCACATTACAGCCTTTAACCTTACACCAGTCTATAACCTTTCAATCAGACTCTAACCTTCCACAATAGTCTCTCCCTCAGTGTCTAACCTTCTCTCATAGTTGCTATTCTTCTCTTACAGTCTCTATTATTTTCTCACATTCTCTATTCGTTTCTCAGTCTCTAACCTTTTCATTAGTCTCTATTCTTCTCTCACAGTCTCTATTATTTTCTTAAATTCTTCTCTCAGTCTTTATTCTTCTCCCAGGGTCTCTAACTTTCCCCCACAGTCGCATTTCTTCTCTCACAGTCTCTAACCGCCTATCTCTTTTTTCACTTGTAAATTTAGTTAAAATAGGGTGGCTTGGTTCTTACTGTATTGAATTGCACATTCTATAACAACCAAACACCTGTATATGTCTGATGATACCAAGAGACTTTAGAAAGGGCAAACTGACACATCTGATTGTCTCCGTAATTAGAACGAACATCGCAAAGTGCAGTCGGTGGGAGATGTCCCTCTGCTGTCCTTTCTCCTAGTGCTACACGGGGACTACACTGGGCTTATGCCAAGAACAAGGGGAAGAGCTGGGGTAACACTGAGGTAACACCAACCTTTGATTGTGTTAGCGCTAGAATAACATTAAAATAACCAGTAAGCAGCTCAGATTGCCATTAGGTAGACATATTGCTCCCTGTCCAGACTCTTAACATTTACTGATAAGAGGTGATTTTCTGTCTTTAACGGAGTTCTTTATGTGAACTGAACAATGCCAATATTTATATGTAAACACCAACCAGGGCAGCTAGTTTGTAAATCTCCATCCAGCTCAGTGTGGGTGTCCTTCCCTTGCACCGTCTGTCTATTTCTCACCCTCTTCCCTAAACAGTTCTCTACGTCCCACCCACATTCCCCACCCGCAGTGGAGTCTTGTCCAGTAACCAATCACCCAGTGAGGGGGTAAGGATGCAATCACAGTTGGTGCCGTTGGTAATAACAAGGAGTCGCACAATATTGGCAAAGGTTGATTTTGAAACATTCCCATAACATTGACCCCGATCGCCCCACACACACCCCGGGACACTCGTTACCAAGTTCCCAAACATACAACACAGCAGCGTGAAAGCAGCAGGTGAAATAGAAAGCTGCCAGCCTAGACATGAAGCTCTGGCAACACATTGTTACACGCAAACACGGACAGATACCGGTACTGAGACAGAGACTACATATTGGGTACCGAGTATTCTTCTCACCATCATCTTCATGAGGCTTCCAATACTCCCGTATCTGTCAGAGCACGCCTTGTCACACAGTGTAAGCTTTGTACATACGTGTTATCATGGCCTGACCCACCATGTACAATTGTGAACCAACCATTTTAGACGACTATAGTTAAATGTATGGGCACTCGGTCGGGCCTTGTTGATGATGTGACCCGGTGGATCATCATAGACACTAGGCCGAATGCCCGTTTTGTCCGACCAAGCAGTTAACGACAGTCAACCGAAACACACGTTTGATACAAAATCAATCGGCACTGAGCTCTCCATTTCACTTTTTTTACTTTACACTGTCACATTTACACTATCACACACTCCATCACGCTCTATTACACTATCACACTCTAATACACTATCACACATTACGGTGTAATCGACACTATTACACAAATATCCCACAAGGAGGAAATCAGCGAACCTATGACCCCATTACATGAACCACGTTACAAAGGACACGGAAACCAATCACTCTAGTACACAAATTGGATAACATCAAAACACACTCTAATTACCATGGTACATAATCAATATAACACTATTCAACCCAAGCAATACCACAATATGTATAACAAACTCAACACATTGATCACCATATACACAGCACACACATGTGCCTCACACTCTATTCCACTATCCACACTCTAATCACCTATCAACACATCACTAATCTCCAACCCTTATTACACTATCACACTTATCACGACTTTTCCTTACACTATCACACATATCCCACGCTAACAACACACATTAATCTCACTCTATTACGACCTCATCCACATTAAGATCACACTCCTATTACACTATCACACCTATCAAATCACACATTATCACACTCTATTACACATCAATCACAACATTATCACACTCTATACACATATCACACATTTAATCACAACACTTTTATTACACTATCAAACATCGATCACACACTATCAACATTAGATCACACTCTTATTACACTTACACATTATCACTCTACACTATCACACATAGCCACACTCTATTACAACCTATCACACATTGCTCACACTCTAACACTATCACATTGACATACTTTATTACACTATCACACATAGCTCCCTCTTTACACATACACACTTCACACTATCACCCATTACAATCAACTATTACATTACAAAAATTACACAACACCCCCCCCCCCATTACCACACACTATTACAACACTATCTCACTTAGATACACACTTATTATACAACTATCACACTCAATATCAACACACATTACTACACTATTACACCATTAATCACACTCTATTACATTTACAACACTTATCCACACTCTATTACACTATCACTCATTAGATCACACTCTTACACTATCACACATTAGATCACACTCTATTACACATCACCATTAGATCACACTCTATTACACTACCACAATTAGATCACACTCTAATCACATCACACATTAGATCACACTCTATTACACTATCACAGCAGATCACACTCTATTACATCGACAAAATCAACCTATACACTTATTCACTATCACATTAAGATCACACCTATTACACATCACACATTCATCACACTCTATTACACTACACATTTACACACTCTATTACCTATTACACATTAAATCACACTCTATCAAACTATCACACATTAGATCATACTCTATTACACTATCAACAATTAGATCACACTCTATTTACACTATCAACACTTAATCACACTCTATTACACTATCACACATTAAGATCACACCTCTATACACTATCATACACTATTAGTCAAACACTCTATTATTACCACTTATCACCATTAGATCACCCTCTATTACACTCACAAATTAATCACACTATTACACTATCATCACATTAGAATCACACTCTATTACATCACACATTAGATCACACTCTATACACTATCACACTTAGATCACACTATTACACTTAAAAGATCAACACTCTATTTACACATCACAATCAGATCACACTCTATTACCTATACACTATCACACATTAGATCAACCTCTATTTACACTCATCACACTTAGATCACCACTCTCATTACACGTATCACACACACACTATAACAGTTTCACACTCTATTACACTATCAACATTATTAATCACTCTATTACAACTATCAAAACATTACTAAACACACTCTATTACATTACATCCACACATTAGATCACACTCTATTACACTATCACACATTAGATTCCACACTCTTTACACACATTACATCACAACTCTATCACACTATCACACATTAGATCACACTCTATTACATCACACTTAGATCACACTCTATTACACTATCACACATCTAGATTCACACTCTATTCACACACTATCACACATTAATCACACTCTATTACATATCACATTAGAAAATCCACAACTCTATTACGTATCACACATTAGATCACAACTCTATAACTATCACACATTAGATCACACTTACTATACATACATCATATCCCACTCTACACTATATACCTATTAAATCACCACTCTCAATCACACTATACAACACTACTAATCACACATTAGATCACACTCTATTACACGTTACACATTAGATCACACTCTTACTATCAGTATCACACATTAAATCACAACGTCTATTTACAACACTATCACACATTAGATCACACTCTATTACTTAGTATACATTAATCTGACAACACTAATCCACAATTAGATTCACACTCTATTACACCTTATACAACCTCTATTCATTACACTATCACACACTTAGATCACACTCTATTACCTATCACACATTAGAATCACACTCTATTACACTATCACCATTAGATCACACCTCTTACCACTATCACACATTAGTCACACTCTATTAACAACTACAAACATTGATTTCACACTCTATTACCACTATCACACTTAGATCACACTCTATTACACTATCACACATTAGATCACACTCTATTACCCTATCATCATTACACACATAAACTAAAATACTTCTATTACACTATCACAACATTAGATCATCACTCTAAGTTACACTATCCACCCTATTATAAGATCACATTCACTACCACTATCACAAATCACACATTTATGTCACACCTCTATAATACTATACACATACATCACATCTATTTCACATTCAATACATCTATTACACTATCACACATTAGATCACACTCTTAATTACACACATTACATCACAACTACTTAATTACACACTATCACACATTAGATCACACTCTATTACACTTCACCCTTAATTCCACCTCTATTAACAACCTTACAATTACAAATCACACTCTATTACACCTATCACACATTAATCACACTCTATTACACTATCACACATTAGATCACACTCTATTCCTATCCACACATTAGATCAATAACTCTATTACACTATCACCATTAGAATCACACTCTATTACCCTATCACACATTAGATCACACTCTATTACACTTCACACATTAAATCTAACACTTTTCTATTACACTAACACACTATCACACATTAGCTCACACTCTATTACACTATCACACATTAAATCACACTCTATTACACTATCACACATAATAAATCACACTCTATTACATAACACATTAGATCACATCTTATTACACTATCAACACATTAGATCACACTCTATTCCCTATCACACCCATTATATCACACTCTATTACACTATCACACATTAGATCACACCTATTTATTTTACTCTATTACCCTATCAACATTAGATCACACTCTATTACACTATCACACATTAGATCACACTCTATTACACTATCAACTTATTCACACTCTATTAACAACCTTATCATACACTTATTACACTCTTTACACAATTAGATCACACTCTTATAACAACTATCACACTTAGATCACACTCTATTACACTATCACACATTAGATCACACTCTATTACACTATCACAACATTAATCACACCTCATTACACTATCACACATTAACCCTCTTACCTTAGCACCAATTATCACACTCTATTACACTATCAACACATTAGATCACACTCTACTACACTATCACACATTATCTCACACTCTATTACACTATCAAACATTGGATTACACTCTATTACACTATCATACATTATTTACACTCTATACACATTAGATCACACTCTATTACAGTATCACACATTAGATCACACTCTATTACACTATCACACATTAGATCACACTTCTATTCACTATCGATAACATTAACCACTATTACACGATCACAAATTAGATCACACTCTATTACCATATATTACACTCTTATTACACATCACCATTATCACTATAACATTAACTATCACATTAGATCACCTACACTCTACACATTAGATCACACTCTATTACACTATACATATTGATCACACTATCACACATTAATTCACACCTCTATTAACACTATCACACATTAATCACACTTCTATTACACGAATCACAACATTAGATCACACTCTATTACACTATCACAATCACTATCACACATTAGATCCACACTCATATTAACACTATTCACACTAATCACAAAAAACTTCTATTACCTTACACTATCAATCATACTACTACACTAGACACCTTATCACACTCTATTACACTATCATACATAGATCACACTCTATTACACTATCATACATTAGATCACACTCTATTACACTATCACACATTAGATCACACTCTATTACACATTATATTACACTCTATTACACTATCACACATTAGATCACACTCTATTACACTATAACACACATTAGATCACACCTATTACACTATCATACATTAAGATCACACTCTATTACACTATCACAAATTAGAAATCACACTCTATTACACACACATTATGATTACACTCTTTATACACTACCACACATTATATACCACTCTATTCACTATAACACATTGATCACACTCTATTACACTATCACACATTAATCCACCTCTATTTACACTATCACACATTAGATCACACTCTATTACACTATCACACATTAAATCACACTCTATTACACTATCACACATTCAGATTCCACACTCTCATTATACACTATCACAATTAGATCACACTCTATTACAACTATCACAACATTAGATCACACTCTATTTACACTATCACTTATACACTCTATTACACTATCAAACATCTGATTACTTACACCTCTATTACACATTAGATCACCTCTATTACATATCACACATTAGATCACACTCTATTACCTATCATACACTTAGATCAACACTCTATTACACTATACACAACATAAATCACACTCTATTACACTTATAAAATTAACACACTCTATTAACATCATATCACACATTAGAATCACACTCTATTACACTATACCACATTACATCACACCTCTATTTACACTTATCCACCATCTAGATCACACACTATACACATACCACATTAGATCACACTCTTATACACTATCACCATTAAGATCCACACCCCCAAACACTCTATTACACTATCCACATTAATCCACACATTAGATTCAAACACTTTATTACACTATCACCATCAGATCACACTACAACTACTATACCACTATTACCACATTAGATCAACTCTATTACACTATCAACATAGATCAACTCTATTACACTATCACACATTAATCACACTCTATTACACTATCCACACATTAGATCACACTCTATTACACTATCAACACACTATATCACACTCTATTACCATCAACACATTAATCACACTCTATTACACTATCACACATCTACTTTACACTATCACTTAGATCACACTCTATACACTATCACACAGTATCACACTCTATTACACTATCACACATTAGATCACACTCTATACCTATCACACTTAGATCACCTCTATTACACTATCACACATTAAGTCACACTACCTATTTACACCTATCACAAAATTAGATCACACTACTATTACCTATCACACTTAGTCACACCTTAATTACACTATCAACCTTATTACAACTCTATCACTACCATTACATATTCACACTCTATTACACCACAATTAGATCAACACTCTATTACACATCACCATTAATCACACTCTATTAACACATATCACACACTTAGATTCACACTCTATTACACTATCACACATTAGATCCCACTCCTATTACATATCACAATTAGTCACACTCTTTACTTACACACATTATTCCACTCTAATAACACTATCCAAACATGATTACACTCTCTATTCACATCATACATTGGATTCACACTCTATTTACACCATTAGAATCACACTCTAATACATATCCACACTTAGTAACAACTCTATTACACTATATACACATTAGATCACACTCTATTACACTATCATACATTATCACACTCTATTACACTATCACAAATTAATCACACTCTATTACACATTATATTACACTCTTTTACCTATCACATCACAATTAGAATAAACTATTACAACCCTATCACACACTTAGATCCACACTCTATTACACTATCACACATTAGATCACACCTATTACACTACATTGCATTTTAGATTCACACATTACACATCTACACACTTATTACACTTAATCACACTTCAGATCCACACTCTATTCACTATCACACTAGATCACATCTCTTACACTATCACAAAACAATCATAGATCACACTCTATTAACATAACACATTACAATTATCACCCTTCTATTACTAACAATTAAATCACACTCTATTCCAACTTTACATCACTCTATAATTCTCTATTCCTATACACTTCCACACTTAGATCACACCTTTATTACATATCACACATCAAGATCCACTCTTTTCACTATCACACTCAGAAATCACATTCTATAACTGCACACCATAATTCACCATCTATTACACAAGCATCACACATTAGAAATCACCTCTATTACACTAACACACATCAGATCACACTCTAATTTACCATTACATCCACCATTCACACTCTATTACACATTACATCACACTCTATTACACTATCTGTCTATAACACTATCACACATTAGATCACATTTTATTACACTATCACACATTAGATCACACTATATTACACTATCACACATTAGCTCACACTCTATTACACTATACACATTAATCAACATTCCAAACCATCACACAAGAATCACACCTATTACACTATTACACATTAGATCACACTATTATTACACTACACATAAGATCCCACTATACCAACTTAGAATCACCACTCTATTACACATATCACACATTAGATCACACTCTTACACTATCAACATTAGATCACACTCTATTACACTTCACACATTAATCAATATCACACTCTATTACACTATAACACATTAGATCACACTCTATTACACATTACACATTAGATCACACTTATTACACTATCACACAGAGATCACACTCATACACTACCACAATTAGATCACACTCTATTACACTATCACACATTAGCATCCACTCTATTACATACACACTGAGTCACACTCAGACACTTACCAAAATTAGATCAACTTATATTACACTATCACACATTAAGTCACAATTATACACATTCACATAACACTCTAATAACACTATCACACATAAAAGATCACACTATTACACATCACCATTGATCACACTCTATTATACACTATACACATTAGATACACTTTATACACACTATCATCACAAATATATCAAACTATCTACATATACACATTAATCACACTCTATTTACCTATCACACATTAGATCCACACTCTATTACACTATCACACATTAGCAATCACACACTCATTTACTCTCCACACATTAGAAATCACACTCTATTACACTAAATCACACATTAGAATCACACTCTATTACATACACTATCACACATTAGACTACAACTCTATTACATACACTCACACATTAGATCACCCTCTATTACACACTCTCACATATTAGATCAAACACTGCTATTAACACCTATCACACATTAATCACACTTCTATTACAACATCACCATTAGATCACACTCTATTACACTATCACACCATTAGTCACACCTCTATACAACTATCACACATTAGCACTTATATTAGTCACACTCTATAACACTCACACATTAGATCACACTCTATATACTCTATACACATTAGATACCTCTTTACACTATCACACTTAGATCAACTCTATTACAATATCACACATTAGATTTCACACTCATCATTACAATCACAAACTTAGATCACACTCTATTACACTATCACACCTCACATTTAAATCACACTCTATTACATTACACTATCATATATCGATCACACTCTATTTTACACTATCAACATTATCACACCTATTACCACTATCACACTTATATCAACCTATTACACTATCAATCATTAATCCACTCTATTACACTAATCACACCTTAGATCACACCCTATTACACTATCACCTTAGATCCACACTCTTTACACTTATACTTAGAGAATCTACACTCAATATCACATCAAACGTACAATTAGATCACACTCTATTTACCCTATCACTACATTAGATCACACTCTATTACACTACTATCACACATTAGAATCACACTCTATGACACTATCACAACATTCTTTTCACACCATTACACTAATCACATTGGATTACCACTCTATTACACTATCACATTAGATACACTCTATTTAACACTATCACACATTAGATCACATTTTATTACACTATCACACATTATATCACACTCACATTTCCACATTACATCACACTCTATTACCTATCACACATTAGATCACACTCTATAACACACACATTACATCACACTCTATTACACTATTCACACATTGATCACACTCTATTACACTATCACACATTAGATCACACTTCTAATTACAACATGATCACACTCTATTACACTAGCCACATTGATCACACTCTATTACACTATCACACACAATTTAGATCACACTAGATACACTATCACTACATTCGATCCACACTCTAATATTACATATTAAATCACAATAGTAACACTCTATTACAACACTACACACATTAGATCACACTCTATTACTATATTACCATTAAAGATCCACACTCTATTACAGTATCCACACATTAGATCACACCTATTACACTTCACAACATTAGATCACACTCTATAACATTCTACATCTACGATTACAACTATCACACATTATATCACACTCTATTACACATAATTACCTCTACACTACACACCTAGATCACACTCTATTACACTATCAACACATTAGAATCACACTCAATTACACTATCACCAACATTGATCACACTCTATACACTATCACACATTAATCACACTCTATTACACTATCAAACAGATTCACACTCTCTTACACTATCAACAATTAGATCACACTCTATTACACTATCTACCATTAAGATCAAACTCTATTACACTTAGTAGATCACATATTACATCACACATTAAGTAAACTTATTACACTATCACACATTAGATCACACTCTATTACACTATCACACATTATTCTACTATAGCACTCTATCACCCTCTACAACACTATCACTTAGATCACACTCTATATACACTATAACACATTACCTCAACACCTCTATCATTCACATTACATCACATCATTACACTTATCACACATTAGATCCACTCTATTACACAATTACACACATACACAATCAACACTCTATTACACTATCACACATTAGATTCACTACTCCTATTTCACTTAATCCACACATTAGATCCACACTCTATTACCATTACATCAACCTCTATTACACTATCATCAACATTAGATCACACCTATTACACTATCACACATTAGATCACACTCTATTACACTATCACACATTAGATCACCTCTATTACACTACGATCCACTTTAGAATTCACATCTCTATTACACTATCACACATTAGATCACACTCTATTACAACTATAAACATAGACACACTCTATTACACTATCACATCTTTAGATCACACTCTATTACACTATCACACATTATATCACACTCTATTACACTACACAAATTGATCCACTAACTCTATATACAACCTATCACACATTAGATCACACTCTATTACACTATACACATTATCACACTCTATACCACATTAGCATCACCTCTATTACACTAATCACCACATTAGATCACAACTCTATTGTCCCACTATCACACACATTAGGATATCATACTCTTATACACCTACTCACACATTAGATAACACTCTATTACACTAGCACAAACCATTAATTCACCACTCTATTACACTATCACATTAGATCACACTCTATTTACACTATCACAACATTAGATCACACTCTATTACACTATCACACTTAGATCACACCTCTATACACTATACACATTATCGAATCAAAAACTCTATTACACTATCACAATTAGATCCACTCTATTACACTATCACAATTAGATCACACTCTATTACACTATACAACATAGAATCACACTCTATTACACATATCACACATTACATTCAGCATAACACTCTATTACACAATACACATTAGATCAGACTCTATTACCTATCCACATTAGATCACACTCTATTACACATATCACACATTAGAATCACACTCTATTAACACTATCACACATTAGATCACACCATCACTATCACACATTAGATCAACTCTTACACTATCACACTTAGATCACACTCTATTACATATTACACAAAGCATTAGATCACACTCTATACACTATCACATCAATTCACTCCACTAGATCACACTCTATTACACTAAAACACCTTAGATCAACACTCTATTACACTATCACCACATTCGATCACACTCTATTACATACACTATCACACATTAGATCACACTCTATTCACAATATACACATAGATCACACTCTATTACACTATCCACATTAGATCACACTCTATACACTAAATCACACATTAGATCACACTCTATACACTATCACCATTAGATCACACTCTATTACACTATCACACTTAGATCCAACTCTATTACCTACATTGACACAATCTATTACATATTAAATTAGATCACACTCTATTCACTATTCACTGAGATCACACTCTATTACACTATTACACATTAGAATCACACTCTAGATTACATCCCATTTAGCACACTCTATTACAACTATTACACATTAGTCAAATTAAACACACACTCTTAGATCACTCTATTCATCACACATTAGATCACACTCTATAATTACACATTAGATATCACTCTATTAACCCACATCATCACATATAGATCACACTCTATTTACACACTTCACACATTAGATCACACTCTATTACAACATATCAACACATTAGATCACACCTATTATCACTAGACACAACATTGAGATCCTCATTACACTTCTACATTAGACACTTATTAACATCAACATGAGATCACACTCTATACACTATTACACATACGACAACACTCCTATTCACACTATCACACATTAGATCACACCGTATTTACAACCTTCACACATTAGATCACACTCTATATACACTTAGCACACATTAATCACACTGTATTACACTATACACATTTAGATCCTCTATACACATACACACTAGATCACAGCCTATTACACTATCACCCACTTAGAATCACACCTAGTTACACTACACACATTAGTACACTTATACACTCCATGAGTCACACTTATCACTATAACATTAGATCAACTGCTATTACACTATCACACATTAGATCACACTCTAAATTACACCTATTACAACACATTTATACAAACTCCATTTTCTCAACCTCACCTAACAACCACTAAACTTCTCTGTTAAACACAATGTATAATTTACACTGTATAACTCCATTACTAACCTTATTCTGTTGTTTCTGAATGATAATGGAGCTTTGTGCGGATGGTATTCATTAGATTGTAAAGCTCTCCCTTTCCCGGGCCAGTGAACTATTTTCCCCTGTTTCTATATCTCATTAACTAATTTATGTTTATATTCCCTATCCTGGCAATGTGTGTTTTTGTAGTGTACACAGGTCGTACTGCTACTAACAAAAAACACCATGAACCTAATACAAATACGTCGTTACTGGAACCACTGCCTTATAGTTATCTGTGTTATAATTCATACTAAATGCCTGGTTTTACCAATTACAAATGTCGGCCACCAGATGGCGATCACACACACAGCACAGTGCTATATGAAGAAGGGTAGTGGGTTTGTAGCTAGAGTATAAGAATGGGGAAGCTACTATGGTCTATGAGGAAAAGATTATACTACAGAGATTCTTACATTTTAATCTCGAATGATGACATTTGTAAATGGATTAAACACAAACGCCATAAAGACCACTAAGTCCCTACACGTCAACCACGCAGGATGCATGTGTGTGGGGATTGACCATGATTAAGGACAAGGTTATTGTGAGGTTTACCATCTGCCTAACAATCCTGTATACTACCCGTAAGGATTTGTTAATGGGTATTGCAATGGATGGATACATACAGGTTTTTATATGAAATTGTATACGTGTTGACTGACCATATAGATTTCCGATCCATTTCTCGGGGTTCCGAAAATTCCCTAGGATTGTCCCCCATTATTTTTCCATCTTGTTAATCCCTTCAGTGAATCATGGGAATAGGAGTCCCTCATTTCACATTTGCAGTTTCCATTTCTGGTGGGATTGGGTCTTTTTTCAGACCACAGATTTCCCAGATCAAGCTCCTTCTTAAGAGTTTTAAGATTTCCAAGCACCTACCAGCAAGGAGATCCAGAGACCCCTACTCAGCGATCAGGTAGCGCACAGTATGCCAACCTTGGACACATCTTGGTCCAAGCCCACTCCTCGGGGATCTGGAAATCTGATCATTATTTCTTGAATTAGGTGGGCAGTGCTATTGAACAGCACACCATGGATGTACCCTCTGCTATCATCTAAGCCAATAAAAGGTGTCACGTTAATTCCTAAATCGATAGCTAACACGGTACTACTCATTTTTAATCAGGTCATTGGGGAGGTTTGTCATTTTAAATGAAAGTAGAGTGATAAAAGGTTAGAAAATCTTGCAGGCAAGCCACACCGTTTCGAGCTTGCAATATGTCTGTAATATGGACCTTTTAATATATCGAATTCTGTCAAGTACCAATAATAACCTGTAATACAACGTACTCAGTATACTAATGTAATGTACCTGTAATAACGTACCTATAATGACGTATACGACCTGTAATAATGTCCCTGTAATAACTAACCGTAATTAATACGACCTGTTAATAATAACCTGTAATAATGTAACCGTGTAACTTAATATACCTGTAATAATAATCCTGTATCATAGACCTGTAAATGTATGTAAAATGCTACATGACTGTAATAATAGACTGATAATTACCCTGTATAATATACCCTGTAATAACCGTTAAGTCCTAGTTAATAATGTGCCTGTATAATAACCTGTAATAATGTGCCTGTAATAATGTACCTGTATATAGTACCTGAATAATGTTACCACTGTAATAATGTAAAACCTGTAATAATACCTGTATAATAAATACGTCACCTGTAATACTTACCTGTAATGAACGTACCTGTAATAAATATACCTGTAATAATGACCTTAATATAACCCTGTAAATACAACTTACCTGTAATACGATCACATGCGTAATAATGTGCCTGTAATAATAACCTGTATAATGTTGCCCTGTAATGTACCTGTAAATAAAATTACCTGTAATATGGTTACCTGTAATAAAACGAAATTAAAAAAACGAAGCCTGTAATAACGTACCTGTAATAACGTACCTGTAATAATAGACCTGTAATAATAACCTGTAATAAATGTACCTGTAATAATATACCTGTAATAATGTACCTGTAATAACGTACCTGTAATTACCTGTAATAACGTGCCTGTAATAAGTGCCTGTAATAACGTGCCTGTAATAACATGCCTGTAATAACGTACCCTGTACTTACTGACACGTCCCTGTACTAACGTACCTTTAAATAACGACCTGTAATACGACTACCTGTAAATAACTACTTGTAAATCCTGTAAGAACTTACCTGTAATAATGTACCTGTGAATAACGTACCGTCAATATGTCGCTGTGAAATGTCACCTGTGGATACTAACCTGTGACAGTACCGTGATAACGTACCTGTTTATAACGCCTGAATATGTGCCTGTATAGCTTAACGTACCGGTGATAACGTACCTGGGAATAACTGTACCTGTAGATATCGTACCTGTAAGGGGGGGTGCCTGAAATATAACCGTGATAATGTACCTTGATAACGTCCTGTAATAACTTTAACCTGTGATAAACCGTACCTGTAAACGTTCTGTGATAAACTGTACTGTAATCTGTACCTGTGATAACTGTACCTGTAATTATGTACCTGTGATAACGTACCTGTGATAACGCCTGTATTAATGTACCTGTAATAACATACCTGTAATATCTGGGTGGGTCCTCCTCATGACCATCTGTAGTAGGATTCATTCACTAACATTGAATGCTATAAGCAAGTTGGAGCACATACAAGCAGCCAGTGGTACAGTCACATATAAAGCCTCTTCCTTACCTCCTCTGACCCTGAACCAAATATTAAGAGATCGAACGGTAATGGCAGCCACCATGTCTATTAGGAACCCGCCTTTGAAACTAATGGATGGCAATCTTCCCAGGGTGGCTCACCACCTCTTCATTGCCTTCCGGTAAGTGTGCGGAAATTAAAATTCAGGTATGTCATGATTCAAACTGATGTCCCCCTATCCAGATCAACCAGCTCATGTGGTTGCAAGATGTAAACCACAGTTCCTCTTTATCAGTCTCCTCCTCATCCAAAAGGAAAGCAGCCGAGTAGGGATTGAAGATGGCTGTGGTAATGACCATCAGCAAAGGATCAGCCAGTCCCACACCGCATTATTAAATGACCTGTAGTGTAGTATTGTCCACTTATGGATACGAGGAGCCTGCAGTTTGGTATGCGGGAAGAACATCCGCCCCCAGCGATAGAAACGCTGGAGAGACCAAAGAACAATTTAGAGAGAGAAACCCACAGTCCCTAATTACCATGGATCCCACCCGCAGGACCAACGTTTATATATAACTGTACGATCCATCAAATGATCCCTGAACCCCCGTCCACAATTCCGACTCCAATTATGAAAAAACCTGATCAACTTTCATCCAATAATGTTTCATTGAAATTGGATCCTAAAAAAATTCCAGACCGTACTAATCCAATGAACTCACAGATTGTGGTCATAAATAAGGGATAAGAGAGAGTAGGAATAGAGAGTATAGGGAAAGAGAGATATATGGCGTAGGATAGATCTGAGGATAGAGATATAGGGAATGAGAGAGATAGGGAGAGTAGAGAGTATCGGGATGGAGGATACAGGATAAGAAGATATAGTGATAGGTATGATATAGGGATATGGAAAGATATAGGGATACAGAGAGATATAGGGATAGGAGAGATATAGGGATAAAAGAGATATATGGAAGAAAGATATAGGGATAAGAGAGATATAGGGATCGGAGAGATATAGGGATTAGAAGATATAGGGATAAGAGAGATTAGGGGAAGATTAGGTATAGGAAAGAGATGGAGGATAATATGGTAGATAGGGAGAGTATAAGGGATTACAGAGAGGATAATGGGATGGGAGATTAGGAAGATATAGGATAGGGAATAATAGGATAGGACTATAGGGATAGGAGAGATATGGATAGAGAGTTATAGGGAATAGTAGAGATATGGGATAGTACAATAATAGGGAATAGAAGAGATATAGTATCAGAGAATATATGGATAAGAGAGATATAGGGATTGGGAGATATAGGTATAAAAGATATAAGGGTGGAAAGATATCGGATAAGAGAGATATAGGGATTAGGATAGATTATGGGATTATGAAAATATTAGGGAGAAGCTATATTATAGGGATAGAGATTATGGGATATGAAGAATATAGGGAAAAAAGAGAGATATAGGGATACGAAAGAGATTTATAAGATAGTAAGAATATTAGGGATACTAGAGATTATTAGGGATAGGACGGATATAGGAATAGTAAGAGATACTAGGGATAAGAGAGATATAGTGATAGGAGAGATTGGGATAGAGCGAATTATAAGGGAGAGGTAGAAGATATAGGGATGGAAGATATATAATAGGGATATGAGAGATATAGGGATAGGCGAATAAGGTATAGTACAGATTATATTAAGACAGATATTGAGAGGTATATAATATCAAAGGGATAGGGAAGAGATATAGGGATAGGACCGCTTATGGAATATGACAGAAATAAGGGCTATGACCTATTAATAGTGATAGGAGAGATATAGGGATATAGAGATACTAGGGCAGAAGAGAGATCTAGGATAGGAAAGAGATTACTATGTGAATAGGAGAGATATCGGGAAATAGGAAGAATATAGTTATGAACAGATTAGGAGGGATAGGACAGATCTAGGGAATAGAGAGATATATGGATAGGAGAGAATAGGGATAGGAAAGAGATATGTGATAGTAGATGTATATGGATAGGAGAGATAATATTGATAGGCAGAATATAAGGAATGATAGATATATTGAATATTATATATATAAGGGATATGACAGATATTCGGGATGGAGATATATAAAAAGAAGGAGAGATATAAGTGAAAGGAGATATTTAGGTAATAGTATGATTAGGTATGACAGATATATGTATGAATTAAGAGATTAAATAGGAGA
Source organism: Hymenochirus boettgeri (assembly GCA_019447015.1). Taxonomy (NCBI): domain Eukaryota; kingdom Metazoa; phylum Chordata; class Amphibia; order Anura; family Pipidae; genus Hymenochirus; species Hymenochirus boettgeri. The sequence goes on along the minus strand of JAACNH010001094.1, from coordinate 53,333 downwards.
AGATAAGGAGAAGAGATATAGGATAGTACAGATATAGGGATATAGGAGAGATATATTATAATAGCGATTATGGAGAGAAGATATAGGGTATAGGAGGGATATAGGGAGAGGACCAGATAATAGGGATGTAGAGATATATGGATAGGACAATATAGGGATAAATAGATATAGGAATAGGAGAGATATATGGATAAGAAAGAATGGTATAAGAGAGACTTATTATAGGAAAGATATAGGGATAAATAGAGAGTATAGGAAGGAGAGATATATGGAATAGGAAAGATATAGGGATAGAGGATCATGGGAGTATAGTATAATATAGATAGGAAAGAATATAGGGGATAGAGATATATATGTATAATAGAGATATAGGGATAGGAAGAGCTATAGGATAATAGAGATATGGGAAAAGAGAGATAATAGGGTAAGAAGAGATATAGGGATAGGAAAGATATATGGATAGGACAGAAATATAGTGATAGGAGAGAATATAGAGATAGGAGAGATATAGGGATAGTAGAGATATAGAGATATGAAGAGATTGCGAATATAGGATAGGAGAGATAATATAGATATAGGGATATGGAGATATTCTATTTATAGGATAGATATTGAGAATATAGAGGGAGGATAGATTATAGTGATAAGAGAGATATAGGTCTTTATTAAAGATATATGGATAGGAAGAGATATAGGATAGGAGAGATATAGTGATAGACAGGATATATTATAGGATTAGAGATATAGGGATAAAGAGAATAGGATAAGAAGAGATATAGTGGCTAGAGAGATATAGGGATTATGCGAGATTATAAGGGATTTATAGTATTAGGGATAGATAGATATATTTATTGAGAGATCTGGGAAAGACAGATATCAATGGATAAAGAGATTATAGGGATAGGAGAGATATAGGGATAGGACAGATATAGGTATAGGAGAGATATAAGGATAGGAGAGATATAGGGATAATCGGATGATATAGGGATAAGAGATATAGGGATAGGAGAGATATAGGGGAGTAGTAGAGATATAGTGATAGAAGATATAGGGAATCGAGAAGATATAGGGATATGAAGATTATAGGGGTAAGAGAGAATATAAGGGAATAAGAAGAGATAATAGGGATAGAGGATATAGGGGATAGGAAGAGAATAAGATCTGAAGATATATGGATAGGATAGATATAGGGATGAGAGATATATGGATAGGAAGAGTTATAGGATAATAGATTATAGGGAATCGGAAAGAGCTATAGATATAGAGAGATATAGGGAATAGATAGATATAGGATGAAAGAGATCTATGATGGAGAGATATATGTAATCGGAGAGATATTAGGATATAGAGAGTCTATAGGGATATGATAGATTAGGGGGATAAGGAGAGATATATGATAGGAGAGATACTGGGATAAAGAGAGATATGGTATAGGAGAGATATATAAGGGATATAGGAGAGATATAGGATCAGAGATACTATAGGTATAGGATCTATCTAGTTATAGGAAGATATAGGGATTAGAAGATATATGGAATACAGAGAGATTAGGGAGGAGAGAATATAGGGATAAGAGAAATATCGTGATAGGATAGATATAGATATCGGAAAGAGATATAGAGATGGAGAGATCTAGGGATAGGATTAGAATTAGGGATGGAGAGATATAGTATAGAAGAGATATAGGGATAGAGAGATATCGGGATAGCAGAGATATATATAAGATAGCTATAGGGGATAGGAATAATATAAGGATTAGGAAGAGATATTTATAGGGTAACCTAAGAAGAGGCTTATATGGAAGGAAGAGATATAGGGATAAGAGAGATATAGGGATAAGAGAGATATAGGGATAGGAAAGTAATAGGTGATATAAGAGATATGGGATATGATAGATATAGGATAGGAATATGATATAGATAGGAAGAAGATATAGGGATAAGAGAGATATAGGGATAGTATAGATTAGGGATAGGAGAGATAATGGGATAAGAGAGATATAGGGATAGGAGTATATTATAGGGATAAGATATATATAGGGATAGGAGATAATATAGTGATACAAGAGAGAAATATAGATGGATAAGAAGAGATATAGGGATAGGATAGATTTAGGTAATAATAGAGATATAGGAATAGGAGAGATATTGGAATATGCGAGATCTAGGGATCGATAGATATAGTGAATAAGAGAGATTATAGGCATAAGGAGAGATATAGGGATAGGATAGATATAGGGATAGGAGAGAATATGGGATAGGAAGAAGATATAGGATATGATAGCTAAGTCTGTACTAAGATAGATATCAGGATGGATAGATATAGATAAGATAGATATACGGGATAGAATATATAGGGTAGGAGAGATAATACAGGATAGGATAAATAAGGGATAGGTAGAGAGATATAATGGATAGGAGAGATATAGGATAAGAGAGATCTACTGGACAATAGGAGAGATTATAGATAGTATGAGAAGATATAGGGATAAGAGAGATATAGGGATAGGATAGATATAGGGCTAAGAGATAAATATAGGAGGGGGACTATTCCTTTAATACATTAGTGAGAATCGGGAGGTTAAGGAGCTATATACCTTACAGTACTTTACATTGTTCAATCAATTTTACAGGAGCCAGGAATGAGGAGTAAGAAATTTACCTTCCCCGTGATCCACCACCGGCTGCATAGACCCAAACCCCTTACTCCTATTCTCCAATCAATGCATTATAGGATGATTCCCTTTTCCCTTTACCCACTGTATGTAATGGAACTTTTCCCTTGGTATTTAGCATCTGTATAATTTGTTGTACTTCCCCTGTTTTTATAACGTACAGCGCTGCCGTACCCCCCAGTTTTCTACAATGACCCCCAATGAGCGGTTTGTACAGCGGGTAAGTCTGTGATTACAGTCACTTCAATACTTGTATGTTCCATTAACTATCCCATGGCTTCTCAGATCAATTGGATACCACAGAGCTTAACCTGCTTTGTTTCCGACTGGTAACCAAGGAAGGTTCTTTATAAAGATTATAGGAGTGACTGCAGACAGCGTGCAAGCGGGAAGGCCAGAGACATGGCCAGGGGAGGCGTCACTAACGTGGTAAATTTATCTGGTTTTCTCGTCAGAGCCGAAGAATTAAGTGTAGACGCTTGTGTAATTCCTTATAGTTATGCCATTATATGGATTACTGGCCCCTAGGAACGGGTTAACCAGGAACCATGTAACCATATACTGGCCAATGATCTAGAACCCTATTCCCTCTCACTGATCCGTATTTATGGTCCTCATTACAAGTCCCCCAATGGCTTCTACAACCTCAACCCCGAACGCAGCTTAAATAGTTTTCTACTCACCCAAGAATTTCCATTAGAATGTAATCAAGGCTTTGATAATGTAAATCCCTATATCAAATAACCGAGTGTGTAGTGTGTACCCCTTAAAATGTATCATTCCATTATATGTACCGCCCAGTAAAAAAAGTACAGTGGGATGAAGGGTACCCAAGGAAACATGTATCAGTGCTTTATAATTATCCCATTATCACAATACCATGGTTGGTATTTGGTACCCCAGTAAATGTATCCAGTGCTATATGTAACACCAACCGTATAAAAGTAACCAGTGGATCCCCTGTGTAATGGGGCATACTAACTGTTCCTTTCCCTGATAACCTTTTACTACTAACGTTTCTTAACCCCTGTGTAACCTGGCACTACTAGCTGTTTTCCCCACTGTGAACCTGGCATACTAATGTTCTTACCCCTGTGTAACCTGGTATACCGAACTGCTCTTCCCCCTGTGGCAACTGTCATACTAACTGTTCTTCCCTTTGTAACCTTGCGTTACTACTAAATGTTATTCCCCCTTGAAAACCTGTACTACTAACTGGTTCTGACATGTGTACCTGGGACTACTAACTGCTTCTTCTCCGTGTAACCTGGCACTAATAAAACGTTTCTTCCCCTGTGAACTGGCACTGCTAAAAACTGTTCTTCCCCCTTGTGTAAACCCTGGCCACTAACTAGCGTTTCTTCACATGTGTAAAACCTGATAATAAAAACTGTTCTCCCCGTTGTGAACCTGGCACTACTAACTGTTCTTCTCCCTGTGTAACTGGTACTACTAACTCTTCTTCCCCCCTGTGTAACCTGCCACTACTAACTGTCCTTCCCCCTGTGTAACCTGGCACTACTAAACTGTTCTTCCCCCTGGTTTGTAACCTGGCACTACTAAACTGTTCTTCCCCTGTGTAAACTGGTACTATAAATGCTTCTGCACCCGGTGTACCCTGGTAAATAAACTGGTTCTTCCCCTGTGTAACCAGGCACTACTAACGGTTTCTTCCACCCTGTGTAACTGATACCTCCACTGTTCGTCCCCCTGTGTCCAACCTCCGCACTAAAACTGTCCTTTCCCAGTGTGTAACTGGCACTTACTAACTGTTCTTGTCCCTGTGGTAACCTGGCACTTACTAAACGTTCTTTCCCCTGTGTAACATATGGCACTACTAGTGGTTTCCCCCTGTGTAACTAGTAATACAAAATCGTTCTTCCTTGTAGGTCTGGCACTAATAACGTCTTTCCTGTGTAACCTTTTACTACTAACGGTTCTTCCCCTGTGTAACCTGGCACTAACTTAGCTGTTTCTTCCCCCCTGGGTAACGTCCGTAATTCCTAACTGTTTAGTCCCCCTGGTAACCTGGCCACTACGAAACGGGTCTTCTCCCTGTATCAAACCTTTACTACCTAAGGTTCTTACCCCTGTGTAACCTGGCACTACTAGCTGTTCTTTACACTGTGTAACCACGTAATTACTAAATGTTCTTCCCCGTGTAAAAAACCTGGCACTACTAACTGTTCTTCTCCCTGTGTAACCTGGTACTACTAACTGTTTTCTCCCTGTGTAACCTTTTACTACTAACTGTTCTTTATCCATGTGTAAACCTTTTATACTAAACTGTTTTAACACCTGTGTATGTAAAACCTTGCACTTTACTATTGTTCTTCCCCTGGGTGTAACCTGTATAATACTGTTCTACCCCTGGTTCCACAGGCATACAATGTTCTTTCCCCTGTTTAACCTTTTCTACTAAAATACTGTTCTTACCCTGTGTAACCTGGCATTACTAGGCTGTTCTTCCCATGAACATGTTACTACTAACTGTTTTTTACCACGTGTTACCTGGCCACTACTAAAACTGTTCTTCTCCTGTGTAACCTGGTACTAAACTAACGGTTTCACCCCCTGTGAACCTGGCACTACTAGCTGATCTTCCCCTGTGTACCTTGTAAGTAACTAATGTTCTCTTTCTGAGGTATGGAGTCAATAGCATTACAATGGTGGTCGTGCATAGCACATACAGTGGGGAGGATCTGGTATTAGCACATAAAGCTGGGAGGGGACCATTGTAGGTCCAGACCACAGATCATTCCCATTGAGGTCTATAACACAAGATCCTACCATTGTAGGCATTTACACAGGTCCCTCCTTCCTCCCATTGTAGGTCATACACAGACCCGCCCATTGTAGGTCTAGACAAGATCCTACCATGAGGTATATTCACGACCCCTCCTATTGTAGGTCTATACCACAGGATCTCCTTGTTGGTCTATACACAGAGCCTCCCACTGTAGGTCTATAACACCAGATCTCATTCATGTAGGTCATACGCCAGACCTTTCCATTTGTAGGTCTGTAAGCAGATACTCCCATTGTAGGTCTGTACGAGATCTTCCATTGTGACGTCTGTACGCAGGACCCTCCCATGTAGGTCTGACGCCGACCCTCCCATTGTAGGTCTGTACACAGGACCCCTTCCCATTGGTAGGTCTGTACGCGACCCTCCCATGTAGGTTCTCTACACAGACGCCCCATTGTAGATCTATAAGCAGACCTCCATGTAGGATATGGGCAATCCCCCCCCATTGAGGGCTATACACAGACCTCCATTGTAGGTCATGACACAGATTTTTTTTTGTTTTTTTTGTTTCCCCCCCCATTGTAGGGTCCTATACACCGAGACTCCATTTGTAGGTCCCATACACAGGTCCTCCCATCCTCCAATGTAGGTCTATTACACAGACCCTCCTATGTAGGTCTTACACAGGGACCCTCCCATTGTAGGGGTCTATACACAGATCTCCCATTGTAGGTTGTACAAAGGGATTCCTCCAATTGCTAGGTCTGTACACAGATCCTCCAATGTGGTCCTTCAAGATCCTCCCATTGTAGTCTATAAACCAGATCCCCCATTGTAGGTCTATTACACCAGATTCCTTCATTGAGGTCTATACCCACCACAGATCTCCATCATCCCAATTGTAGGGTGTATACACAGGGACCCGCCAATGTAGGGTCTTTACACAGACCCCTCCCCTTGTAGTCTATCAAGATCCTACATGTAGGTCTGTACAAGATCCTTCCCATTGTAGGTCTGTACACAGATCCTCCCATGTAGGTCGTTACACAGATCCTCCCATGTAGGGTCTGTACAAAGAGTCTCCATTGTAGGTCTGTACACAGATCCTTTTCCCAGGTATGTCTGTACACGATCCTCCCCATGGTAGGTCTGTAACACAAGATTCCTCCCCATGTAGGGTCTATACACAGATATTTCCCCCCCATTGTAGGTCTATACACAGTCTCCAGTGTACGGTCTATACAACAGATCCTCCCATGGGTAGGTATCTTTACACAGATCCTCACCCCCCCCACCCACCTCCCTTGTAGGTCATTAACAGTACTCCCATTGTAGGTCTGTACACGGGTCCCTCCCAATGTTAGTCTGTACAACAGATCCCCACATTGTAAGGTCTGTACCCACCCGATCTCCCATGTATGGTCTATACACAGGAATCTCCATTGTGGTCTATACCACAATCTTTCCATTGAGTCTATTACACAAGATCCTTCCCCCATTGTAGTCATACACAGATCTCCCATTGTAGGGTCTATACACGGATCTTCCATTTGAGTCTAACCACAGATCTCCCATTGGTAGGGTCGATACACAGGATTCCTCCCATGTAGGGCTTACACAGATCCTCCCATTGTAGGTCTATATTGTAGGCAGCTACGACTACTCCCCCTCGATTCTGACTGGAAATTCATTTGATCAAAATCAGTGCTGGGCATCATTTACTAGTCATGCTAAAAGCCACTCCACTCCTGGGACAAGCCACCCACCCCAATTTCCAACAAAGCTCACTCACTTTACTTCCGGAGGGCACGGCGAGGGGGGGGCAGCATTTGGATTTTTTCTGGTTGCCAAAAAAGGGTCTTAGGCGGCATGCAAAAAACACAGCGCACCCCTCTTCCTCTCTGTGTTTTAGTAGTCAGCGTGTATCCTTTATATCTTATAATTATCTCTATGCCAGAGAGGTGGCCCATGGGAAAAGAAAGCACTGGTTTGCCTAATGATATATTATAGGGCTACACAGGGACACATGTTATTGTGTTTAGTTTTACACGCTGCTGTTTCTATGAGATTCTGCATTACTCTTTAAAGGGGAAGTTCATTGCAAATACATTTTCAATCTCCATTTCAAAGACTGTCAACTGCCCACCCAGTGATGTCTCAGTGTGTATAATAGATACTGCTCCGGTACCTGTAATAGTGTCTGTTATGGGCTCTGGGTTGGTTTCCGTTGCTCAGTAGAGATATAAGTTGATATCACTGTAAAGGTTCGTACACACATGCGATTGCGGGTCCCGACGCACAATGTGTATGAACAATGTATATGGGCCCTTTATCGCCCAAAACGACCGGTTGTTCGGAGATCCGCCCAGTTGGTCGGGCAACAATCCCCGACCAAACGGCCGTTTCGCCTGACAAAGAAGCCCTAACACGGCTTCTGATTATTGGCCGAAACGAAACGTTCGTAACAACATCGTGCATAGCACGTGTTGTACGACCCGTTAGGAACGGTACCTTACATTGCCAAAAGTATGAAATTAAATGACCAATAAGTAGAAAACATGAAGGTGTGTGTAATGCAGAAAAAACCGGATTTAAAGAATGGATTTATTTTCCACTGAAAACTTTTCACCTTTAATATTTATGTCCTATTGAGAATATCACACTGGTTCCTCTCATTGGGCCCATCCGTCTCTGAGCTTATCAGAAGAGCAGGGCAGTGATTGCGGTCTGTTACCAATCCCCTCAAAAGCTGAATTCCATGTTCAGTATAAATTGCTGTTGATTGTAGTTGGTTTCAGGCTCCTTCCTTCTGTCTCGATCTCAAAAAACAGGTCATGAAAGAGCAGATAAACTATTAATACCCGGGGAGAGAGAGGACCTGCAGAACAAGGAATGAGAGGGGGAGGTCATGTGAACGGTCTGCGAGAGATATGGACAGGGGAAAAGTGAACATCTGTTCCTTAGTGATTCGTAAACTCTAGAAACCACAGAATGGTCGGTCTATTTTGGGATGAAAAATTCCAATGAGAAATGTCAAATGCTGCAAACTATACTGCGGATATCTCAAATCGATCCACCCCAACCACATGGCACAGAACTACTGGTTCAGACCGAAATACCAGCTTTTTTATAAAAGCAAAACATGGTATGTCCTAATGATAAAATCAAGTTGCCGTATTTCCCTTGACGTTTCTCACCGTAGGTAGTAGTACACTTTTACCAAATTAAAGGTGCATTAACATGAAAAAAATAGCCTTGATGTTTACCATGTGTCTCACCACCATTATTACCTGACCCAGATATTTATACCTGTTCACATCAGTACACCTGTCCATACCTTATTTTACCTGCAAAAGATTTATACCTGTCACAATTACACCGTACCATACCTTTATACCTGTTCACATCATTACACCTGTCCACATCATTACACTCTGTTTCACATTCATATTACCTACGTGGCCATACCTTATTACCTGTTCACATCATGACAACTGTCACATCATTAACCGGTCCATACCTTTACCTGACCACAGATGTTATTACTCTGTTCACATCATTACACATGTCATTGACCTTATTACCTGACACAGATTTATTACATGTTCACATTCATTACACCTGATCCATACCTTTACCTGACCACAGATTATACTGTTCACTTCATTAACTGTCCATACCTTTATACTGACACAGAGTTGGTTACCTGTACTGTACCATCATTCACCACATCATTCACCTGGTTCCATACCTTTATACCTGGACAACAGAGTTATTAACTTGATCCACATCAATAACCTGCCCATACTTTATACCTGACCACAGATTATACCTGATGCATACAAACATGTCCACACATAACCTGGTCCACATTCATTACACCTGTCCACACCTTTTATACCTCGAGCCAGATTATTACCTGTCCACATCCATTACAACTGTCACGTCATTATTAACTGTAACCACATCTATTAAGGAGCACAGATTTCTATACTGGTCCAATCATTACAATGCCCACACCTTTAACCTTGGCACAAGATTCTATACGTCCACATCATACAACCTGTCCACACCTTTATACTGAGGCACGATGTTACTCGGCTTGTCCACATCATTACACCTTCCACACCCTTTATAACTGAGCACAGATTTATACTTTCCACATTCATTACACCTGTCAAACCTTTATACCTTAGCACAGATTAATATTGTCCACATAATTACCCTTTCCCACACTTTATACCTGAGCACAGATTTATCACTTGGTCCACAATCATTCCACCTGTCCCACACTTTCTACGGCACAAGATGTATACCTGTCCACCACCTTACTACCTGAAGCACAGATTTATGACTTGTCACATCAGTACACCTGTCCACACCTTTATACCTGCGTCAACGATTTATTACCAGTCACCATCATACACCTGTCCACACCTTTAACATGAGCACAGATGTTATACTTTCACATCATTACACCTGTCCCCACACCTTTATACCTGAGCACAGATTTATAACTTGTTGTACATCATTTAACACTGTCCACACCTTTTGTACCTGAGGCCACAGATTTATACCTGGTCCAATCATTTAAACCCTGTCAACACTTTATCCGGAGCACAGATTTATAACTTGTCCAAATCAATTAACAACCTGGTCCCCTCCATACCTTATACCTGAGCAACGGATATATACCTGCCAAATCATTACACCTGTCCACACCTTATACCTGACACTTAACTGTCAATTATAACTGTCCACACTTATGAGGCCAAAGATTTATACCTTGTACCAATCAATTACACCTGGTCCAACCTTTATTACGAGCTACAAAGATTTATACTGTCCACATCATTACACTGTCACACACCTTTTTATTACCTGACCACAGATTTATACTGCCTTTCATCGGTCACACATTATCCGACACCGATGTTTCCCAACTACATTCATTATACCTGAGCCAAAAGATTTATTACTTGCCACATCAGTACCACCTGTCCACCACTTTATACCTGACACAGATTTATACTTGTCCAACATCATTACACCTGTCCAACACTTTATACTGACCACAGATTAACTTGTCCAATTATTACACGTGTCACACATACTGGCAACGATTTATACTTGGTTTCATCATTACCACCTGTCACACCTTGATACTGAGCACAGATTTATACCAGTCCACATTCAATTACACTGTCCACACCTTTATACCTGAGACAGATTTATACGTTTTCCACATCATACACTCTGTCCACAACTTTATACCTGCAGCACAGATTATAACTTGTTTTACATCAGTTACACCTGTCCACACCTTGATACCTGAACACGATGATTTATACTTGTCCACATATACACATGTCCACCAACCTTTTTACCTCTGGACCACAGATTCTATACTTGTCCACATCATCTACACCTGTCCAAATCTTTATACGAGGCAAGATTAACTTTGGTCCACATCATTACAACTGTCACACCGTTATAACCCTGAGAGCACAGATTTATACTTGTCCACATCATTTACAACCTGTCCACACCTTTATAACTGACCCAGATTATACTTGTCCAATCATTCACCTGTCCGATCTTTATACCTGGAGCCACAGATTGTATACTTGTACAACATCATACACCTTGTCCACACACTTTAGACTGGACCACAATTTATATTGTCACATCATGACAACCTGTCAATCTTTATACTGACCACGATTTTATACTTGTTCCACATTATTAACACTGTCACACATCTTTATACCTGAGCACAAGATTTATACTTGTCCACATCATTACACCTGTCCAACACCTTATACCATGACCACATTGTTTATATGTCCAACATCATTACACCGTCCCACCCTTTATACCTGACCACGCATTTATACTGTCCACCATTCATTAACCTTCCCCACCTTTATACCTGAAACAATGTATATTAGTCAAATCTACACCTGTCCAACTTTATACCTGAGCAAAGATTTTATACTTGTCCACACATTTACACCTGTTCCACACCTTGATAACCTGAACCAGTTTATAACTTGCCCAGCATCATTACACCTTGTCCACCACCTTTATGACTGGACCCAGGATGGATACTTGTCCACATCATTAAACCTGTCCAATTCTTTATGACATCGGGCACATATTATACTTGTCCAATCATTACACTGTCACCGCATCTTTGATACTGAGCAAGTTTGATATATGTCCAATCAATACACCTGTCCACCACCTTATACCTGACCACAGATTTATACTTGTCACATCATCACCTTGTCCACATTCTTATCTACTGGACCACAGATTATTACTTGTTCTCAACCTTTTTACATACACTGTCCACATCTTTATACACTGAGCACAGATTTATACTGGTCCACATCATTAAACTGTCCACACCTTTATTTACCTGACCACCCAAGATTTAACTGGTCCACCATCATAAACCGTCCACATCTTTATACCTGACCACCAGATTTACTATTCCCACATCATTAGCACCCTGTCCACCCCCTTTATTAACCTGAACACCAGATTTATACTGTTTCCACATCATTACCTCCCATTCAAATTTCTTTATAACCTGAGCCGATTTATACTTGTCCACATCATTACACCTGTCCACACCTTTATACACTGAACACAGATGTATACTGGTCACAAATCATTTAACACGCCACCACCTTATACCTGACCAAGATTATACTTGTTCCCACAAGTCATTACAACCTGTCCACACATTCTTATACCTGGGCAAGATTTAACTGTCCATCACTCAGTACACCTGTCCACTCTTTTATAACTGGAACCAAGATTATATTGTCCCACATCACTTACACCGTCCAAAATCTTTATAAAACTGAACACAAAGAGTCTATACTTGTCCACATCATTAACACGGCAGCCACAGTGGGCTAAGTGGTTAGAGTGTAGTGTCTCCGGTGCTGAATCGGGATATGATAATAAATTACCTGACCACACCTTTACCTAAACACACCTTCAGGGAGATGTAGAGGCCCGCGCTCACGAGAACATAAGGCGTCTTGAAAATCACGCTTAACATATTATACTAAGTGTTTATAAAGGTTTTGCCCACGGCCGTGCACCAATGTAGAAATTTTTTTCTTTGCGCACAAGCGTTAAAGCGATGCTTGGCAAATTTTGGCGCTAGTTTTTTTTGCGCGACAATTAATTATTCCAAATGGTGTCTTTTAAAATATGTTGCACAAGGTCGCAAAACTTACCGCTAGCGTTTCGCCATGTATTCAAAGGTCGCAACATTGATTAAACATTGCAGAAATAAGGCAGTAGGTTTGCGAAGCGATAGCGAAATATATTGATCTCCCCCCTGTGTCTAAAATGTCAACTTTACAGAGATCATTGATTGAGACCAGGTGGCACATAGAACTAGGAATGTCAGACGCCCTGGCATTGTTCAGAAGTACGGCCTATGCCCCATCCACTTTGTGAGCACGTTTCATTGAAAATAAATGGGGCCGGATGGGAAATGCTGTGGTTAAACTATGGTCTTAGATTTAAATGGTGGAATTACGGTAGGGATGGCTTATGGCGGTTGTGGTCAGCTGTGTAACTTTACATTCTTGTTGGCTTCCGGCTGGTTGGGTAACTGGTTGTCAGGATAAATAAGCGAAATTGATTGTAAAAGTCCAAGATCTTCCATGAATTTCTTTAGGTTAGATGGCACCCTTGTCAATAGAATGGTTATGGTGAGAGGGGCTTCCGGTTCATTAAGACCTGTCTCTCTCTGGCTTTACTCCATGGGGAGAGAGGGCACAGTGGTAGAGGAGCTTTGTGATGTTTGCAGAAGGTAAGAGAGATCATTGTAGGGGAGACACAGCAATGGCAGCAGAATCCACTGAAGCGTAGGTAAGAAGTCTGACCTCCTCTCCTTGGTCTTTCTTCATTTCTCTTTATTTTCATTGGCTGGCCTCCACAACTAAAGTTAAAACCATAGTTCACCCTATGTGTGCATACAGTCAGGATGTAACATGCACATACTGACATACAGTCGGGAATGTACACAGGAATTGTTGTTGTAATACCAGAAATACAGCGGGACTGTAGTCACAGGGATATGTTGGTAATGCTGACATACAGTGGACTGATAACAGGACTGTTGTGAATCCAGAATTACAGTCGGACTTGACACAGGAACTGTTGTGTAATGCTGAAACAGTCGGACTGTACAGGATCTGTTGTGTAATCCGAATTTACAGTGGGACTGTACACAGGATCTTGTTGTGTAATCCAGACATACAGTCGGACTGGTCACAGGATCGTGTGTAATCCAGACATAGCGGACTGTCCCACAAGGATCTGTTGTGTATCAAGACATTACAGTCGGAACTGTACACGGATCTGTTGTGGATACTCCAGACATACAGTCAGATGTACACAGGATCTGTTGTGTAATCCAGGACATTCAGTCGGGGATCGTTAACAGGACTGTTGTGTAATGCGATGAACAGTGGGAACTGTAAACGGACTTATCGTTACAAGTCGAGAGTCAAGTCTGTTGTGTAATGGCTGACATACAGTCGGGACTGTACAACATGGATCTGTTTGGTAATGCTGACTGACCATCCTAAAAACTGATGTGTCGTTGGACCGCGGGTGTAACAGGATATGTGTTGTTGTACATCACAGACATCAGCGGGGGACTGTACAAAAGTATTCTGTTGGTAATCCAGGGGGGGACATTACAGTCAGAATGTATACCAGCTCTGTGTGTAATCCAGCATACAGTCGAAATGTATACAGGATCTGTGTGTCATCCGAGCATTCAGTCGGGACTCTGCACAGGATCTGTTGTGTGAATGCGGCACATACAGTCAGACTGTAAACAGTTGTTAATTGTTGTAATTCCAGGACATTACAGTTCGGACTTGTACACAGTGATTGGTTTGTGTAATGCGGAACATGACAGTCGGGACTGTACACAGGATCTGTTGTGTAATGCTGACATACAGTCGGACTGTAAACTGGATCTGTTGTGTAATGCTGACATACAGTCGGACTGTACACAGGATCTGTTGTGTAATCCAGACATACAGTCGACGTTACACAGGTACTGTTGGGTTAATTCCAGGACATAGTCGGACTGTACACAGGATCTGTGTGTAATGCTGGAATACAGTCGGACTTGTACCACAGATCTGTTGTGTAATAAGGACCATACAGTCGGACTGTACACGGATCTGTGTTTGTGTAATGATGACATTAAGTCGGACTCGTACAGGATCTGTTGGGTAATCCAGACATACAGTGGGGGACTGTACACAGGATCTGTGTGTAAGCTGACATACCGTCGGGGACTGTAACAGGAATTCTGTTGTATTTAATGACATGACATACGTGGGACTGTACAAGGGGATCTGTTGGTATCCAGACGTACAGTGGGAGGGACTGTACACAGGATCTGTGTGTAATCAGGACATACCAGGCGGACTGTACACAGGATCTGTTGTGTATCCAAGACATAGTCGGGACTGTACACAGGATCTGTGTTAATTGCTGACATTACAGTCGGAATCGTACAACAGGATCTGTGTGAATCCAGACATACAGTCGGGACTGACGACACGGATCTGTTGTGGCTAATGCTGGACATTTACAGTCGGACTGTACACGGAGTCTGTTGTGTAATCAGACATACAGAAAAAAAAAAAAAAAAAAAAAATGGGAATGTTAACAGGACATGTTGGTAATGCTGACATACAGTCGGAACGTACACAGGAATCTGGTATAATGCTGAAACAGGGGACTGTACAGGGATTGTTGTGTAATCCAGGACATACAGTGGGACTGTACACGGAGTTGTGTAAATACAGCGACGATACAGTCGGACTGTACACCAGGATCTGTTGTGTATATCCAGGACATTACAGTCGGACTGTACCAGGATCTGTTGTGTAATCCAGGACATTACAGTCGGACGTACACAGGATCTGTTGTGTAATCAGACATACAGTCGGAATGTACACAGGATCTGTTGTGTAATGCTGACATACAGTCGGACTGTACACAGGATCTGTTGTGTAATGCTGACATACAGTCGGACTGTACACAGGATCTGTTGTGTAACTGGGACATTACAGTCGGACTGTACACGGATCGTTGTGTAATGCTGACATACAGTCGGACTGTACACAGGATCTGTTGTGTAATCCAGACATACAGTCGGACTGTACACAGGATCTGTTGTATAATACTCTTTATATAAAATATCCACGTGGATCAGTTCCCTCTCTTTATATAAAATATCCACGTAGATCAGTTCCCTCTCTTTATATAAAATATCCATGTGGATCAGTTCCCTCTCTTTATATAAAATATCCGCGTGGATCAGTCCACTCTCTTATATATAAAATATCCACGTGGATCAGTCCCCTCTCTTTATATAAAATATCCACGTGGATCAGTCCCCTCTCTTTATATAAAATATCCATGTGGATCGTCCCTCCTTGATCTATATAAAATCCAATGTTGATCAGTTCCCTCTCTTTATATAAATATCCGCGTTGATCAGTTCCCTCTCTTTATATAAAATATCCACGTGGATCAGTCCCCTCTCTTTATATAAAATATCCACGTGGATCAGTCCACTCTCTTTATATAAAATATTCAAGTGGATCAGTTCCCTCTCTCTATATAAAATATCCACGAAATATCCACGTGGATCAGTTCCCTCTCTTTATATAAAATATCCACGTGGATCAGTTCCCTCTCTTTATATAAAATATCCACGTGGATCAGTGTCCCTCTCTTTATATAAAATATCCACGTGGATTCAGTTCCCTCTCTTATATAAAAACAACACGTGGATCAGTCCCTCTCTTTATAGAAAATCCGCGTGGATCAGTCCACTTCTTTTATATAAAATATCCACGTGGATCAGTCCCCTCTCCTTTATATAAAATATCCATGTGGATCAGTCCACTCTCTATATAAAATAATCCATGTGGATCAGTCCACTTCTTAGATAAAATATCCACGTGGATCACCCCTTCCTCTCTCTACAATCTCGGCATCCGTTATCTAACCACAGACGCTATTGATGTCCCCCGGACGTTCTCGCCTCACTGAGGGCACCATTAATTTTATCTGCTGCTGTGATGCTCAGTAGAGGTCTCCAGAGTGAAAGAGCTGCTCCTTCAAAATATTCCCAGATATAGGGAAGCTCATGACTATCCTGAAGATAGTAGGTGCCAACTGTCCCCACCGGTAACCCCCATAGTAACCCTCAATAGGAATCCCACTATACCCAATATCTAATCAGTGCCCAAGTTTTACCTACTAAACCAAATAGGCAAAAAAAGTTATCTAAAGGACGACTCAATAGGGCTGTGTGTGTGTGTGTGAGGCATACATTTGGCACAGTACGTTGATACTGAGGTACATATAGAGCACTGGTACATTTTATTGGGGGTACACAATGCTGATAGCTTGTATACTAGGTTACATATAGAGCACAGATACATTGATACTGGGTTACACACCCAGCACTGGTACTTTGATATGAACTGTTAATAACAGATACCATTGGGATTACTGGGGTAGTGGTAAAGCACTGATAACTTTTATTAGGGACACACTTGGAAAGGTAATTTATACTGGGTACAATAAAGCACTGGTTATTTTTTGTACTGGGGTACACATTAGAACTGGTACATTTATACTACAGTACATATATACTATGGTACCTTTATACTATGGTACATTGATATATTAGTACGGTATATATATAAAGCACTGATATATATATTTTATTTGGGTACACACTCAGCACTGGTACCTTTATACTGTAGTACATAAAAAAACAAAATATATAGTTTTTACTGGGGGTACACATCGGCACTATCATATTGGAGAATTCTGGTATAATACTTACTGTAGTTCTCGTTGGTACGGGGATACTATATATATTGAGATTACTGGTATTAATACATATACTGTAGTTCTGGTGGTACAGGGATAATATATAATATTGAGATCTACTGTATTAATACAATACTGTGTGTAGTTCTGGTTGGTACGGGGGATACTGTATAATATTGAGAATTACTGGTATTAATTACATAGACTGTAGTTCTGGGTGGTCAGGGATACTATATAAATTGAGATCTACTGGATGATTATACTACGGTATATAATACTGTAATTACTGTAGTTCTGGTTGGTAACGGGGATACTATTGAAATAGAGAAAATTATGGTATTAATACATATACTGATGTTCTGGTTGGTACGAGATACTGTATAATATTGAGAATTACTGGTATTAATACATATACTGTAGTTTCTCGTTGGTACGAAGGAGATACGTATAATATGAGAATTATGGTATTAAACATATACGTGTAGTTCTCGTGTATGGAGTCAATAAATAGAATATATTAATATATACTGTAGTTCTGTTGATACAGGGATCTTATAATATGAGAATTACTGGTATTAAGACATATATGTAATTCTGGTTGGTACGGGGATACTATATTATTGAGAATTACTGTGTATTAATACATATACTGTAGTTCTGGTTGGTACAGGGATTACTATATATAGTGAGAATACTGGTATTAACTCATATACTGTAGTTCTGGTTGGTACAGGGATACTATATTAATATTGAGAATTACTGGTTATTAATACATCATACTTAGTTCTGGTGTACGGTGATACTATATAAAAACATTGAGGAATTACTGGTATATACATATACTGTAGTTCTGGGGGGTACAGGGGATACTATATAAAACATTGAGGAGTTACTGGTATTTAATTACATATACTGTAGTTCTGGTTGGTACGGGGGGATACTATATAATATTGAGAACTACTGGTTTATTAATTTAATACATATACTTTTAGTTACTTGTTGGTACAGGGATATATATAATATTGAGAATTTATGGTATAGTACATATACTGTAGTCTGGTTGGTACAGGGAACTATGACTTTAAATATTGAGAATTCTGGTATTTAAACAATACTGTAGTCTGGATGGTACGGGGATATAATATATAAATTGAGATTACTGGATATAATACATATACTGTAGTTCTGGTTGATAACGGGCATACTATATAATATTGAGAATTACTGGTATTTAATACATATACTGTATGTTGGTGTGATACAGGGATACTATATAATATTGAGAAATTACTGGGCTTAATACATTACGTAGTTTGGGTGGTACGGGGTTATTAATAATATTGAGAATAATGGTATTAATAACAAATACCGTAGTTTGGTGGTACGGGTGGGTTAACTAATAATATTGAGAATTACTGGTATTAATGGCAATACTGTAGTTTTGGTTGGTACAGGGATACTATATAATATGAGAATACTGTTTATATAAATATGCTTTAGTTCTGGTTGGTACGGGATACTATATTACTAAGGACACACAGTTAGGCAGGAAATGAGGATATTGCTAGATGGGTGGGTGGACGGATGGACGCATGTCTTTATTTCAAACTCAATACTATAAACTATATAATATGAGAATTACTGGTATTTAATACATATACTGTAGTCTGGGTGGTACGGGCGATACTATAAATATTTGACAATCGTACTGGTTATTATACATATACTGTAGTTCTGGTTGGTACGGGGGAGTATATATATAATATGAGAATTACTGGTATTAATACATGTACTGTGTTCTGGTTGTACAGGGGATACTATATAATATTGAGAATTACTGGTATTAATACATATACTGAATTCTGTGGTTCACAGGGATACTTTCCGATTGCATTTGGAGTCGGGAAGGAATTTTACATTCTTTACTGGGGTACACGATCAGCACTTATCATACTTTGTGTACTGGGATACATAAAAGTGACTGATACATTTTTAAAAGGGTGCACACTCTGCACTGGTTATTTGTATAGGGAACATATAAAAGCACTGATACATTTTTACTGGGGTAGGGTACACAATTAGCACTGTTATTTATACTGGGGTAATAAATGCACTGATACATTTCTACTGGGGTGCACACTCCACACTGGTAATTTTATATAGGGATACATATAAAGCACTGAAACATTTTTATGGTGTACACAATATCGCAACTGGTACTTTATACTGGGGGTACATATAATGCACTGATACATTTCTACTGGGGTGCACAGGCCACAATGGTTTATTTGATATAGGGATAAATATAAAGCACTGATACATTTTTTTACTGGGCTACACAATTAGCACTGGTATTTTATACGCGGTACTATAAGGCACTGATGCATTTTACTGGGGTGCACACTCAACACTGGGTATTTTTATAAGGGATACATATAAAGAGCACTGATACATTTTTTAATGGGGTACCCATAGCACCGGTACTTTTATACTGGGGTACATATTATGCACTGATACTTTTTCTGGGGTGCAACACTCCACCACTGGTTATTTTGATATAGGGTTACATATAAAGCAGGTGATACATTTTTTCCTTGGGTACACAGTCA
>JAACNH010001094.1:0-33340 GCA_019447015.1 Hymenochirus boettgeri | reverse complement strand
TCACTTGGTACTTTATAACTGGGGTTGTACATATAATGCACTGAACATTTTACTGGGGTACACACTACACACTGGTTATTTGATAAGGGATACATATAAAGCACTGATACATGTTTCCCTTGGGTACACAGTCATCACTGGTACTTTTATACTGGGGTAATATAATGCACTGATACATTTTACTGGGGTACACACTACACACTGGTTATTTTGATATAGGGATACATATAAAGCACTGATACATTTCTAATGGGGAAATTCTTTGGGTGAGTAGAAACTGATTCTAAGCTGCGTCGGTTGGAGTTGTAGGAAGCCATTGGACTGTAATGAGACCATAAATAGATCAGTGAGAGGGAATAGGTCTATGGATCATTGGGCAGTATATGGTTACATGGTTCCTGGGTTAACCCTTCATAGGGCAGTATCCATATTAATGCATACTAATAGGAATTACACAGCTGTCTACACTTATTCTCTGGCTGACGAGGAAACCAGATAAATTACCCACGTTAGTGACGCCTCCCCTGGCAATGTCTCTGGCTCCCGCTGCACGCTGTCTGCCTTCCCTCCTATTAATCTTTATAAAGAACCTTCCCTTTGGTTACCAGTCAGAACAAAGCAGGTTAGCTCTGTGGTACCAATTGTCTGAGAGCCATGGGATACGTTAATGACATTATTGCATTGTACTGTATCACAGACTGTACCCTGCTGTACAAACCGCTCCTTGGGGTCTATGTATAACTGGGGTACGCAGCGCTGTACGTTATAAAATACAGGGGAAGTACAAGCAATTATACAGATAAATACAAGGGAAATAGTTCCATACATACAGTGGGTTAAAGGAAAGGGAATCATTCCTATAATGCATTGATTGGAGAATAGGAGGTAAGGCGCTGTGTCTATGCAGCCGGTGGTGGATCACGGGGAAGGTAAATTTCTTACTCCTCATTCCTGGCTCCTGTAAATGAGGGACAGGAGAAGGGACGGGAAGGGCGAGAGCGCCGGAACGGCCCGAGGCGCAAGCAAGGGAGGAAAGAAGGAGGCCCCGCGAGAGGGAGCGCAGCCAGAGAGGTCGAGCCGGAGCCCGAGAGCGCGCCGAGCCGAGAGAGGCAGCGCAGCTAGAGCGCGCCGAGGCAGGGGAGAGGCGCGAGCCCGAGAGTAGCGCCGAGCCCCCGAGAGTAGCGCTAGAGCCGAGAGCGAGACGAGCAGAGAGCGCGCCGAGCCGAGAGAGCGGCGAGCCCGAAGCGCGCGGAGCCAGGAGAGCGGCCGAGCCCGAGAGAGCTGCGGGAGCCCGGAGAGCGCGCGGCCCGCGAGGAGCGCGACGGACCCGAGGAGCGCGCGGAGCCCGATGAAGCGAGCCGTAGACCGAGAGCGCGGGAGCCCGAGAGCGCGCGGAGCCCGAGAGGCGAGCCGCGAGCCCGAAGCGCGCCCTAGCCGAGAGAGCGCGAGCCCGAGAGAGCGCGGAGCCCGGATCGAGCAGAGCCCGAGAGGCGCGGAGCCCAGAGCCGCGCGGCGCCCGAGATAGCGCGCCAGCCCGAGAGCGCGGGGAGCCCGAGAGCGAGCCGGCCCCGAGGAGAGCTGCGGAGCCCGAGAGCGCGCCGAGCCCGAGAGCGAGCCGTAGCCCGAGCGCGGCTTGCACGATAGTCGCGAGAGCCCGAGAGCGCGCCGAGACCGAGAGAGAGCCGAGCCCGAGAGGCGGGAGCCCGAGAGCGCGACGAGCCAGAGAGCGGGAGCCCGAGAGCGCGGCGGAGCGCATGAGCGCGCAGAGCCCGAGATGGCGAGGAGCCCGGAGCGGCGACGATGCCCGGAGAGGGAGCGAGCCCGAGAGCGCGCGGAGCAACGAGAGCGCGCCGAGCCGGAGAGCGCGCCGAGCCCTAGGAGCGCGGCGAGCCCGAGAGGAGCTAGCACGCGAGGGAGGCAGGAGCCCGAGAGTCGCGCCGACTCGAGAGCGCGCAGAGCGCGAGAAAAAAGGGCGAGCCGAGCACGAGAGCGCGCGGAGCCCGGGAGTAGCGAGCGGCACAGAGCGCGCGTGAGCCAGAGAGCGGCAGCGCCCGAGAGCGCGCCGAGGGCCGAGAGAGCGCCTGTAGCCCGATGAAGAGCGGAGCCAGAGGAGCCGACGAGCCCGAGAGCGCCCGAGCCCGAGAGGCGGCGGAGCCCGAGAGGCGCGCCGAGCCAGAGAGCGGCGAGCCCAGAGCGAGCCGAGCCCGGAGAGCGCGCGGAGCCCTAGAGCGCGCCGAGCAGATAAGCGAGCCGAGCCCGGAGCGCGAGCCGAAGCCCGGAGCGCGAGCGGAGCCCGAGAGAGAGCAGAGGCGCGAGAGCGGCCGAGCCGAGAGCGCGGCGCCGAGAGCGAGGAAGGCACGAAGAGCGCGACGAGCCCGAGGAGCGAGCGAGCCCGAGAGCGTAAGCAGAGAGCGGAGCGAGCCGGAGCCCGAGAGCGCGCGTACCGATAGCGCGCGGAGCCCGGAAACGCGCGGACCGAGATGCGCGCCCAGACCGATGAGCGCGCCGAGCCGAGAGGCGCGGAGGCCGAGGAGCGCGCCGGAGCCGAGAGCGTGCCGAGCCAAGAGAGCGCGGGAGCCCGAGATCGCGTCGGCCCGAGAGCGCGCGGAGCCCGAGAGGCGCCGGTTCCGGAGCCCGAGAGCGCGCGGTAGCAAGTGAGCGCGCGAGGACGAGAGCGCGCGGAGCCCGAGAGCGGGCGGAGCCCGAGAGCGCGCAGAGCCCGAGAGAGGGCCGAGCCCGGAGAGCGCGGGGCCGAGAGCGCGGCCTAGCCCGAGAGCGCCCGGATCCCGAGAGGAGGGGGCCGGAGCGGAGCCCGAGAGGAGCGCCGGCCCGAGAGCGAGCCGAGCAGCAGATCGCGCCGAGCCCTGAGAGCGCGCCGAGCACGAGAGAGGCCGAGCCCTAGAGCGCGCGTAGCCAGATAGAGCGCGAGCCCGAGAGCGCAAGAGCGCGTACGATCAGAGAGCTCGGCCCGAGACGAGAGAGAGCGCGCCGATCCCTGAGATCCGATAGAGCGCAAAGAGATAGCTGCGCCTGAGACAGAGAGCGAGCCGAGAGAGAGAGCGAGCCGAGAACACTAAGCGGGAGAGAACGAGAGCGAGCAGAGCAAGATATGCGAGTAGCCCGAGAGAGAGCCGATCGCTCACACGCTATTACACTATCACACTCTACACTTACACTATCACACATTTCAGACTCCACACTCTATTACCTATCACACATTCGATCACACTCATTACACTATCACACATTAATCAACACTCTATTACACTTACACACATTAGATCCACTCTATTACACTATCACACATTAGATCACCACTCTATTACACACTTCTATACACACACATTGATCACACTCTATTACACTATCACACTCTACTACACTATCACACATTAGCTCACACACTCTATGTACACATCCACATTATATCACACTCTATTACACATCACACATTCTCACACTCTATTACCTTAACATTGATCACCCTCTATTACCTATCACACTCTATTACTACTACACTATCACACATTACCACCTCTATTACACTATCACACATTAATCACACTCTATTACACTATACACCACATTATCTCACCTCTATTACACTATCACACATTAGATCACACTCATTACACTATCACACTTAGATCACACTCTATTACACTATCACACATTGATCACACTCTATTACACTATCACACTCTACTACACTATCACACATTAGCTCACACTCTATTACACTATCACACATTATATCACACTCTATTACACTATCACACATTATCTCTCACACGTATTTCACTATCACACATGAATCCACTCTATTACACTATACACATTAATCACACTCTTTACACATTACACTATACACATTAGAAAATCAACACTCTATTACCATCACACATTAGATCACACTCTATTACAGTATCACACATTAGATCACCTATTACCTATCACACTCTACTCACTATCACACATTAGATCACACCTATACACTATCCCACACATTAGATCACACTCTATTACACTATCCACATTATCCACTCATTACACTATCACATAGATCACCTCTATTAACACTATCACACTATTAGATCACACTCTATTACACTATCACTTAGATTCACACTATATTACACTATCACACACATTAGCTCACACTCTATTACACTATCACACATTAAATCACACTATTACACCATCACACATTAGATCACACACTATTACACTATTACACATTAGATCACACTCTATCACTAGTCACCATTAGATCCCACCTCTATTACACTCTTACACATTAGATCAACACTCTATTACACTATTACACCTTAGATCACAACTCTATTACAATCCACACATTGATCACACTCTATTACACTATCACACTCTACTACACTATCACACATTAGCTCACACTCTATACACTATCACACATTAGATCACACTCTATTACACTATCACACATTAGATCACACTCTATTACACATTAGATCACACTCTAACACTATCACACATTAGATCACACTCTATTACACTATCACACAAATTAGATCACACTCTATTACACTATAACACATTAGATCACACTCTATTACACTATCACACATATCACACCTCATTACACTATCACACATTAGATCACACTCTATTACACTATCACACATTAGATCACACTCTATTACACTATCACACATTATTAATCACCTCTATAACCTATCACACCATAAATCACACTCTATTCACTATCACATTAGATCACACTCTATTACACTATCACACTAATCACACTCTATTACACTATCACACATTAGATCACACTCATTACACTATCACACATTAGATCACACTCTATTACACTATCACACATTAGATCACACTCTATTACAACTATCACACATTAGATCACACTCTATTACACTATCACACATTAGATCACAACTCTATGACACCATCACACATTAGATCACACTCTATTACACATTAGATCACACTCTATTACACTATCATACACTTAGATCACACTCTATACACTATACACACATTAGATCAAACACTCCTATCTTTACACTATCACACATTAGATCACACTCTATTACACTATCACACATTGATCACACTCTATTACACTATTACACATTAGATCACACTCTATTACACTATCACACATTAGATCACACACTCTATTAACACTATCACACATTAGATCACACTCTATTACACTATCACCTTGATCACACTCTATTACACTATCACACATTACAATCACACTCTATTACACTATCACACATTAGATCACACTCTATTACACTATCCCACATTAGATCACACTCTATTACACTATCACACATTAGATCACACTCTATTACACTATCAACCACATTAGATCACACTCTATTTACACTATCACACATTAGATCACACTCTATTACACATTACACATTGATCACACTCTATTACACTATCACACATTAGATCACCTCTATACACTATCACACATTAGATCACACTCTATTACACTATCACACATTAGATCACACTCTTTTACACTATCACACATTAGATCACACTCTATTACACTATCACACATTAAATCACACCTATTACACTATCACACACACATTAATCACACTCACTATCAACACATCACACTATTACACTATCACACATTATATCACACTCTATTACACTATCACACATTAGAATCACACTCTATTACACTATCACACATCAGATCACACTCTATTACACTATCACACATTAGATCACACTCTATTACCTATCACACATTAAATCACACTCTATTACACTATCACACATTGATCACACTCTATTACACATTAGATCCACCTCTATTAAACATCATACATTAGATCACACTCTATTTCACATTAGATCACACTCTATTACACTATCACACATTAGATCACACTCTATTACACTATCACAACATTAAATCACACTCTATTACACTATCACACATTAGATCACACTCTATTACACTATAACACATTAGATCACACTCTATTACACATTAGATCACACTCTATTACACTATCACACATTAGATCACACTCTATTACACTATCACAATTAGATCACACTCTTTTACAATACACTAATTACACTCTATTCTATTACACTATCACACTCTATTACACTATCACACATTAGTCACACTCTATTACACTATCACACATTAGATCACACTCTATTACCTATCACACATTAGTCACACTCTATTACACTATCACACATTAGATCACACTCTATTACACTATCACACTCTATTACACTATCACACATTAGCTCACACTCTATTACACTATCACACATTATATCACACTCTATTACACTATCACACATTAGACACTCTATTACACTATTACACATTAATCAACATTCCATTACATATCACACTTAGATCACACTCTATACACTATAACATTAGATCACACTCTATCTACACAATTAGATCACCCTCTATAAAAACTATCACACATTACATCACACTCTATTACAGTATCACACATTAGATCACACTCTATTACACTATCATACATTAGATCACACTCTATTACACTATCACAAATTAGATCACACTCTATTACACTATCACACATTGGATCACACTCTATTACACTATAACACCTTAGTCACACTCTATTACATATCACACTTAGATCACACTCTATTCACTATCATACATTAGATCACTCTTACAGTATCACACATTGATCACATCTATTACGTATCACACACTTAGATCACACTCTATTACACCTATAACACATTAGATCACACTCTATTACACTATCACACATTAGCATCACACTCTATTTTTACATATCACACACAAAACACATTTAAAGATCACACTCTATACACTATACACTCCATTAAACATATCACACTTTATCTCACACTACTATTACACTATCACACATTGGTCACACTCTATTACACATATCACACTATCTCACACCTCTATTACACTATCACACATTGATCACCTCTATTAACATCACCTCTATACACTATCACACATTAGCTCACCCTCTATTACATACACCTTATCACACATCTATTTACACTATCACACATTAGATCACACTCTATTACACATCATAACATTAGATCACACTCGATTCAACCTATCAACACAATTAGATCACACTGCTATTACACTATCACACATGGATCACACTCTATTACACTATCACACTCTACTTACTACACATTAGCACCTCATTACACACCATTAGACTCACACTCTATCCACTATCAACACCCATTAAATCACCTCTATTACATACCTATCACAACATTAGATCACACCTATTACACTATCACACATTAGATCACACTCTATTACACTATCACACATTAATCACACTTATACCTATCACACATTATATCACCTCTATTACACTATCAACATTATTACACTCTTACACTATCACCATATCTCACACTCTTTACACTATCACACATTAGATCACACTCTATTACACTATCACACATTAGATCACACTCTATTACACTATCACACATTAAATCCACTCTATTACACTATACACATTAGATCACACTCTATTACACTATCACACATTAATCACACTCTATTACACTATCACACATTATCTCAACCTCTATTACACTATCACACATTGATCACACTCTATTACACTATCACACATTTCATCACACTCTATTTTACATCACACATAGACACACTCTATTACACCTAGACACACTTATTACACTATCACACATTAGTCACACTCTATTACACTATCAACACATTGGATCACCACTCTATTACACTATCACACATTATCTCACACCTATTTACACTATCACACACTTAGATCACACTCTATTACACTATCACTACATTAGATCACACTCTATTACACTATCACAATTAGATCACACTCTAGTACAACACTCCACACATTAATACAACTCTATTACATATCAAACACTTAGATCACACTCTATTACACTATCATATTGATCACACTCTATTACACTATCACAATTAGATCACACTCTATTACATCACACATTAGATACACTCTATTACCTATACACTTAGATCACACTCTATTATCCACATTAGTCACACTATTCTATCACCATTAGATCACACTCTATTACACTATCACAAATTAGATCACACTCTATTACACTATCCACACCATTATATCACACTCTATTACACTATCACAAATTAGATCACACTCTATTACACTATCACACATTAGATCACAAACTCTATTACAACTATATACACATCACATCACACTCTATTACACTATCACCATTAGATTCACACTCTATTACTATCATCAAATTAGATCACACTCTATTACACTATACACCCATTCATCACACTCTATTACCTCTATCACACATTAGATCACACTCTATACACTATCACACATTAGATCACACTCTATTACACTATCACACATTAGATCACACTCTATTACACTATCACACATTAGATCACACTCTATTACACATTAGATCACACTCTTACACTTAACACTTGATCACACTCCTATTACACTATCACACATTAGATCACACTCTATTACCACTATCACACATTAGATCACACTCTATTACACTATCACACATTAAATCACTACTCTATTACACTATCACACATTATATCACACTCTATTACACTATCAACAATAGATCACACTCTATTACACTATCACACATTAGATCACACTCTATTACACTATCACACATTAGATCACACTCTATTACACTATCACCCATTAGATCACACTCTATTACCACTATCACAAATTAGATCACACTCTATTAACACTATCACACATTAGATCACACTCTATTACACTATCACCATTAGATCACACTCTATTACCTATCACACTTAGATCACACCAATTACACTACACATAAATCAACACTCTATCACTCACACATTAGATCACACTCTATTCACACTATCACACATTAGATCACACTCTATTACACATCACACATTAGATCACACTCTATTCACACTATAAACACATTAGATCCACTCTATTACACTATCACACATTGATCAAACTCTATTACACTATCACACATTAGTCCCCTCTTATTACACCTATCACACATTAGATCACACTCTATACACTCATACACCTTAGATCACACTTATTACACTATAACATACATTAATCACACTCTATTACACTATCACACATTAGATCACACTCTATTACACTATTACACATTAGATCACACTACTACACTATTACACATTAGATCACACTCTATTACATAACACTATTACACATATACACATCTATACACTATTACACATTAGATCACACTCTATACTACTAATTAGATCCACTCATTACACTATCACACATTAGATCACACTCTATTACACTATAACAAACATTAGACACACTCTATTACACTATTACACATTAGATCACACTTTATTACATTATCACACATTAGATCACACTCTATTACACTATCACACATTAGATCACACTCTATTACACTATCACACATTAGATCACACTCTATTACACATTATATTACACTCTTTTACACTATCACACATTAGATCACACTCTATTACACTATCACACATTAGATCACACTCTATTAACAACTACATACACTTAGATCACACTCTAATTACACTATTAACATTAGATCACACTCTATTACACATATCAACATTAGATCACACTCTATTACACTATCACACATTAGATCACACTCTATTACACGATCACAAATTAGATCACACTATTACACTATCATACATTAGATCACACTCTATTAACACATAAAACCCATTAAGATCACACCTATTACACTATCACACATTACCACCACTCTATTACACATCACACATTAGATCACACTCTATACACTATCACACATTGATCACACTCTATTATACCATCACACATTAGATCACACTCTATTACACTATACACATTAGATCACACTCTATACCTATCACACATGAATCCACTCTATACACTATACACATTAATCACACTTCTACACTATCACACATTAGATTCACACTCTATTACACACTATACACATTAGATCACCTCTATTACACTATCACACATTAGATCATCTCTATACACTATACACATTAGATCACACTCTATTACAACTATAACCATTAGATCACCACTATTACACTATCACACATTAGATCAAACTCTATTACACTATTACACATTATCACCTCTATTACACTATGAAACACATTGATCACAACTCTATTCACCTATACACATTATATCACACATCTATTACCTATAACACATTAGATCACACTCTATTACACTATCACACATTAGATCACACTCTATTACCACTATCACACACTTAGAATCACCCTTATTAACACTATCACACATTGATCAACACTCTATTACACATAATCACACATTAGATCACACTCTATTACACTATTAACACATTAGATCACACTCTATTTACACCTATAACAACATTAGATCACCCTCTATTTACACTATCACACATTAGATCACACGCATTACACTATAGACACAAGATCACCTCTATTACACTATCACACATTGATCACACTCTATTACACTACAACACATACAGATCACACTCTATTATCACTATTAGCACATATATCACACTCTATTACACTATCACACATGAGATCACACTCTATTACACTATTACACATTAGATCACACTCTATTACACATCACACATTAGATCATACTCTATTACACTATAACACATTAGATCAAACTCTATTAACCCTATCACACATTAGATCACACTCTATTACACTATCACACATTAGATCACACTCTATTACACTATACATTAGCATCACACTCTTATTACACTATCACACATTAGATCACACTCTATTACTATACACATTCGATCACACTCTATTAACACTATCACACATTAGATCACACTCTATTACATACTATCACCATTAGAATCACACTCTATTACATATTCCACATTAGATCACACTCTATACCCTATTACACATTAGATCACACTCTATTACACTATAAAACATATGATCACACTCATTACACTATACCACATTGATCACACTCTATACACTATTACACATTAATCACCTCTATTACACTATACACATTAGATCACACTCTATACACTATACACATTAGAATTCAACTCTATTACACTATCACACATTAAGATCACACTCTATTACACTATCACAATTAGATCACACTCTATTACACGATCACAAATTAGATCACACTCTATTACACTATTACACATCAAATCACACTCTAATTACACTATCAACATTAGATCCACTCTATATACACTATTACACATTAGATCACACCACCTACTATACACTATCAACATTAGATCACACTCTATTACACTATCCCATTAGATCACACTCTATTATACTATTACACATTAGATCAAACTCTATTACACTATCACACATTAGATCACACTCTATTCCACTATACACAATTAGATCACACTCTAACACATTACACATTAACCACCTCTAATTACACCTAATCACACATACATCACACTCTTATTAACTATCAACACATTAGATCACACTCTATAACACATCTACAAACATGATCCACTCGATTGCTAGATCACATCATTAATCACACTCATGACACACTCGTACACATTAGATCACCTCTATTACTACTATCACACATTAGTCAACACGCTATTACACTATAACACATTAGATCACACTCTATTACACTATACACACATTAGATCACACCTATTACACTTATTACCATTAGATCCCACTCTATACACCTAGATCACACATTAGATCCACACTCTATTACACTTTATAAATGACTGTGTACCCAAGGGAAAAAATGTATCACTGCTTTATATGTAACCCTATATCAAAATAACCAGTGTGGAGTGTGCACCCCAGTAAAAAGTATCAGTGCATTATATGTATACCTATACCAAAATAACCAGTGTGGAGCGTGCACCCCAGTAGAAATGTATCAGTGCATTATATGTACCCCAGTATAAAAGTACCGGTGCTAATTGGGTACCCCAGTAAAAAATGTATCAGTGCTCTTTATATGTATCCCTATATAAAAATAACCAGTGTGGAGTGTGCACCCCAGTAGAAATGCATCAGTGCATTATATGTACCGCAGTATAAAAGTACCAGTGCTAATTGTGTAGCCCAGTAAAAAAATGTATCAGTGCTTTATATGTATCCCTATATCAAAATAACCAGTGTGGCCTGTGCACCTCAGTAGAAATGTATCAGTGCATTATATGAACCCCAGTATAAAAGTACCAGTGCTAATTGTGTACCCCAGTAAAAAATGTTTCAGTGCTTTATATGTATCCCTATATAAAAATAACCAGTGTGGAGTGTGCACCCCAGTAGAAATGTATCAGTGCATTATATGTACCCCAGTATAAAAGTACCAGTGCTAATTGCGTACCCCAGTAAAAAATGTGTCAGTGCTTTATATGTATCCCTATAAAAAATAACCAGTGCAGAGTGTGCACCCCTTTAAAAATGTATCAGTACTTTATATGTATCCCAGTACAAATGTATAAGTGCTGATCGTGTACCCCAGTAAAGAATGTAAAAATTCCTTCCCGACTCCAAATAGCAATCGGAAAGTATCCCTGGATGAACCAGAAATTCAGTATATGTATTAATACCAGTAATTCTCAATATTATATAGTATCCCTGTACCAACCAGAACTACAGTACATGTATTAATACCGTTATTTCGCAATATTAATATAGTATCCCCTTACCAACCCTAAAGTACAGTATATGTATTAATACCATAATTCTCAATAGTTATATAGTTATCCCTGTACCAACCAGACTACCAGTATATGTATTATAAAAACCAGTAATTTCTCATATGATATAGTAATCCGTACCACCACATTGTTTATACCATAATGTCATATATAAGTATCGTAGCCACCAGAACTCACGTATGATACCATATTCTCAATTATTATCAGTTTATAGTATTGAGTTGAATAAAGACATCGTCCATCCAGTCCAACCCCTCTAGCAATATCCTCATTTCTTCCTGCTAACTGTTGTCCTTTATATATAGTTATCCCCGTACCAACCAGAACAAAGCATATGTCATTAAATACCAGTAATTCTCAATATTTATAGTAATCCCTGTACCAACCACGAGCTACCGAGTAATATCCTAATACCATATTCTCATATTTATATAGTAACAACCCGTCACCACCAGAACTACGGTATTTGTACTTAATACCAGTAATTCCTCATATTATCGGGTATACCGTATCCAACCATACAACTACGTATATAGGATTTATCATACCCAGTAATTCCTCATATTATACTAGTATGCCCTGTATCACCAGAACTACATATATGTATTAATACCAGTAATTCTCATATTATAGAGAAATCCTTCCTAGTATGCCCGTACATCCCGAACTACAAGTATATGTTTTAAACGCAGTAATTCTCAATATTATATAGTTCTCCTCCGTACCACCAGAACTCACAGTATATGTACTAATACCAGTAATTCTCTCAATATTAAATAGTAAATCCCTGTACAACCAGAAACTACGTATATTAGTCCATATTCTAATTATAAGTATCCCTGTACCACAAGACTACAGTATATGTATTAATACCAGTAATTTCTTTCTCAATATTAATAAGTATCCCAGTAACCAAACCAGAACTACAGTATATGTATGTAAAATACCAGTATTCGTCAATATTATATAGGTATTCCCCTACCAACCGAAATACAGTATATGATTAATACCTATACATGTATTCAATAGTTATATAGTAATCTCCCGTACCAACCAGAACTACGTAAGTCATTAATACCAGTATTCTCATATTATATAGTATCCCGTACAACCAGAAACTACAGTATATGTCTAATACCCAGTAATTCTCACATATTATATGTAATCCTCCCGTACCAGACCAGAACTACTAAGATAGTATTAATACCATAATTTCTCAATATTATATAGTATCCCTCGTACCACCAGACACTACAGTATAATGGTATTAATACCATATAATTCTCAATATTAATATAGTTATCCCGTACCAACCAGAACTAACAGTATAATGTATTAATATTCGTAATTACTCAATATTAATTAGATCCCCGTTCCAACCGAGAACTACAGTATTGTATTAATACAGGAATTCCCTCAATGTATTATATAGTATCTCCCCTTACCAACCAGAACTGAATAATATGTTCTAATACCAGTAATTCTCAATATATATAGACAGTATCCTGTACCAACCGAGAACTAACAGTATATGTAATTAATCTCAGTATTTCCTCATTTATATAGTATCTCCCTCGTACCAACCCAGAACTACATAGTATGTAATTAATACCAGTATTCTCAATATTATAAGTAATCCCCGTACCAACCCAGAACTACAGTATATGTAGTAATACGCAGTAATCTCAATATTATATAGATCCCTTACCAACCAGAACTACAGTATGTATTAATACCAGTAATTCTCAATATTATACCCTATCACGAACTAATATGTATCCAGTATTCATTAGATCTCCGTACCAACCAGAACTACAGTATATGTATTAATACCAGTAATCTCAATATTATATATTATCCCCTGTACCACCAGAAACTACAGTATATGTTTATCCAGTAATTCTCATATTATATAGTTAATTCCGCCGTACAACGAAACTACAGTATATGTATTAATTACCAGTATTCTCATATTATATAGTACCCGTACCAACAAGAACTACAGTATATGTATTAATACCAGTTAATTCTCAATATTATACATATCTTCGTACCACCAGAATACATAGTATATTTATTTACTCATAATTCTCAATATTATATAGTACCCCGTACCAACCATACTACAGTATATTTATTAATACCAGTAATTCTCAAATATACAGTAATCCCGTATCCCCGTACCAACCAGAACTCACAGTATATGTATTAATACCAGTAGATCTCAATATTATATAGTATCCCTGTACCAACAAGAACTACATTATATGTATTAATACCAGTATGCTCAATATTATACAGTATCCCCGTACCACCAGAACTACAGTATATATGTATAATACCATTAGATCTCTCAATATTATAATATTATCCTGTCCAACCAGAAACTAAGTATAATGTATTAATTAATACCAGTAATTCTCAATATTCTAATAGTATCCCCGTACCAACGAGACTAACTATAATGTATTAATACCAGTAATTCTCAAATATGATAGTGCCGAGTGTGTTCCCCCCCATTCAAACTAATATATTTTGTTTTTTTATTACTACCGTATAAAGGTACCAGTGCTTGAGTGTGGTACCCAATAAAATATAGTTCAGTGCTTTATATATATACCGTACTAATATATCAATGTACCATAGTATAAAGGTACCATAGTATATATGTACTGTAGTATAAATGTACCAGTTCTAAGTGTGTACCCCAGTAAAAAAAAATATACCAGTGCTTTATATGTACCCAGTATAAAGTTACCTGTTCCAAAGTGGTGTAAACCCTAATAAAAAAAGGGAATGTTC
Source organism: Hymenochirus boettgeri (assembly GCA_019447015.1). Lineage (NCBI taxonomy): Eukaryota > Metazoa > Chordata > Amphibia > Anura > Pipidae > Hymenochirus > Hymenochirus boettgeri. The sequence continues at coordinate 17,683 of JAACNH010001094.1, read as the reverse complement.
AGTGCTTCTACACATACCCCATTCAATGTATCAGTGTTATATAAACAGTTCAGTATCAAAGCCCATTGCTGGGTGTGTAACACAGTACAATGTATGTGCTCTATATGTAACCTAGTAATACAAGCTATCAGCATGGTAACCCAATAAATGTACCATGCTCTATAATGTACCTCAGTATCAAAGTACTGTGCCAAATTTAAATGCTCACACACGACACGCCCATGCCTATTGAGTCGTCCTTTAGATAACTTTTTTTTGGCCTATTTGGTTTTAGAGGTACAACTTGGGCACTGATTAGAGATTGGGTATAGTGGGATGCCTATGAGGTTAATATGGGGTTACCGGTGGAGACAGTTGCACCTACATTCTTCAGGATATCTAGGCTTCCCTATATCTGGAGTATTTGAAGGAGCAGCTCTTCACTCTGGATACCTTCTACTGAGCAAATCACAGCAAGCAAAAATTAATGGTGCCCTCGTGAGGCGAGAACGTACAGGGGACATCCAATAGCGTCTGTGTTAGATAAAGGCCGAGAGTAGGAGAGGATAGAGAGGAACCGCTCCACGTTATATTTTATATAAGAGAGTGACTGATCCACGTGGAATATTTCATATAAGAGAGTGGACTTGATCCACGTGGTATTTCATATAAAGAGAGGGGACTGATCCACGTGATTATTTTATATTAAAGAGAGTGGACTTATTCCACTGGATATTTTTATATAAAGAGGGTACGATCCACGTGGATATTTTAATATCCAAGAGAGGGAATGATCCACGTGGTATTTATATAAAGAGAGGTAACTGATCCCCGGGATATTTTTATACAAGAAGGAACTGATCCACATGGATATTTTATATAAAGAGAGGGAAATTAATCCATGTGGAGATGTTATATACAGAAGAGGGAACTGATCCACGTTGATGATTTTATATAAAGAGAGGGGACTGATCCACGTGGATATTTTAATATACAGAGAGGGAACTGAGCCACGCGGATATTTTTTTATAAAGCGAGGAACTGATCAACATGGATATTTTATAATAAAGAGAGGTAACTGATCCACATGGATATTTTATAATAATAGAGGGACTGACCACGTGGATATTTATCTAAAGAGAGGGGACTTGAGCCCCACCGGATATTTTATATAACGGAGGAACTGATCCACATGGCTATTTTATATAAAGAGAGGCATCCACGTGGATATTTTTATATAGAAGGGCTGATCTACGTGTATCTTTATATAAAGAAGTTTATACACAGATGCCTGTGTACAGTCCGACTGTATGTCAGCATTACACAACAGATCCTGTGTACAGTCCGACTGTATGTCAGCATTACACAACAGATCCCTGTGTACAGTCTGACTGTATGTCTGGATTACACAACAGATCCGTGTACAGTCCGACTGTATGTCAGCATTACACAACAGATCCTGTGTACAGTCCGACTGTATGTCTGGATTACACAACAGATCCTGTGTACAGTCCGACTGTATGTCTGGATTACACAACAGATCCTGTTGTAAACAGGTCCGACGGTATGTCTGGATTATTTTACAACCCAACCGATCCTGTGTACAGGTCCGACTATGTCCCCTGGATTACAACAACAGATCCTGTGTACAGAGTCCCCCGACTGTAGTCGGGATTAAAACACCACAGATCCTGTGGTACAGTCCGACTGTCATGTCTGGATTACACAACAGATCCTGTGACAGTCCGACTGTATGTCTGATTACACAACAGATCCTGTGTACAGTCCGACTGTATGTCTGGATTACACAACAGATCCTGTGTACAGTCCGACTGTATGTCAGTATGTGCTATGTACAGTCTGACTGTATGACACACAATAGGGTGACTATGGATTTATCTAGTTAGTGTGAGGCAGCAAATGAAAATAAAGCAGAAATGAAGAAAGACAAGGAGGAGGAGGTCCGAGCTCTTACCCGTTCCAGTGATTCTGCTGGCCCCCCCCATTGCTGTGTCTTGTTCCCTAACCATGGATCTCTCATTACTTTCGCAAAAACATACGAAGCTGTCTACCAGCTGTGCCCTCTCCCTCCCCATGGGAAAGTAAAGCAGGAGAGAGACGGTGCTTTCATGACAGGAAGCCCCTCTCAACATAGACCATTCTATTGACAAAGTGGGCATCTAACTAAAGGAATTCATGGAAGGAATCTTTTACATCAATTTCGCTTATTACCTGGACAACAGGTACCCCCCAACCAAAGCCCCCAAAAAACCCAGGAACCAAAGATGTAGAAAGTAACAGCTGACAACCCATAGGACCATCCACACCGAATTCCAATTTAATCTAAAGACCAGCGGTTTAACCACAGCATTTCCCATCCTGGCCCATTTATTTCAATTGCACTTGCTTCACAAATTGATGGGGCAGGCGTACTCCTGAACACTGCAGGAACGTCTGACAATTCCTATCTAATATGGCCACGTTACTCAACCCTGAACTCTGTAAATTGGACATTTAGAACACAGGGGGGATATGCAATTTATTTCGCTAATCGCACCACGTCCTTGTTTCTCTCTGCAATGTATTAATCACCTTGGACCCTTGATACATTGCGAAAACGTAGCGGTAATGCGACCTTTTTGCACATATTTTAGACCCATTGAATAGTTAATTGTCTTCGCAAAAAAACTAGCGCAAATTATTGGCAATCGCCTTTACGCTGCCGCAAAGAAAAAAATTTCTACATTGTGCAGGCGTGCAAAACCTTTGATAAAACGTTAGTATAATAGTTAGCCGTGATTTTCAAGCGCTATTTTCCTCGTGAGCGCGGGACTATTAATCTATCTCCCTGAAGGTTGTTTAGGTATAAATGGTTGGTCCAGGTATATATTATTATCCCTGATCAGCACAGGGAGACATCACTCTAACCACTTAGCCCACTGTGGCTGCCGTGTCTAATGATGTGGAACAAGTATCAATCTGTGGTTCAGTTTATAAAGATTGGACGGTTTAATGATGTGGACAACTAAATCTGTGTTCCAGTTATAAAGATGTGGACAGGTGTAATGATGTGACAAGTTAAAATCTGTGCTCAGGTATAATATGTGTACATGGTTGTAATGAATGTGGGGAACAGTATAATCTGTGCTCGGTATCAAGGTGGTGACAGGTGTTAATGATTGTACAAGTAATAATCTGTGTTCAGGTAATAAAGTGTGGGACAGGTGTTATGATGTGCAATATAAATCTTGCTCTCAGGTTATAAAGAGTTGGACAGTGGGTAATGATGTGGACAAGTATAACTGTGTTTCAGTTAATAAAGGGTGGAACATGTAATGATGTGGGACATTAAATCTGTGTCAGGTATAAAGATGTGGACGGTTTATGATGTGGACATATAAATCTGGTGGGGGGTCAGGTATAAAAGGTGTTGGACATGTAATGAATGTGGGACAGTATAAATCTGTGCTCAGTATAAAGATTGGTGAAGATTGAACAAGTATAAATGTGTCCATAAAGAATGTGGACAAGTGAATAATGTGCTAATGTGCTCAGGTATAAAGGTGGTGGACAGGTGTAATGAATTGGACAGTATATGAACTCTGTGCTCAGTATACAAGATGCGGACAGTGTGTAATGATTTGGGCAAGTAATAAATTGTGCTCCAGTGTATAAAGATGTTGGACAGGTTTAATGATGTGGACAAGTATAACCCATCTGTGGTCCCAGGTCATAAAGGTGGTTGACAAGGTGTAGATGAATGTGGGACAATTATAAATTCTGTGTCAGGTATAAAGGTGTGGGACAGTTAAATGTGTGGACAAGTATAAATATCTGTGCTCAGGTATAAAGTGTGGACAGGTGTAATGATTGGTGCGTAAATGTTTCATATAATGTGCTCATGAGATTGACGTAAATGGGTCAGTATAAGGTGACAGTGTAACTGATGTGGACAAGTATAAAGGCCATTTTGACGTTGTTGAGTGACAGAATTGTGCTCAGTATAAAGATGTGGACAGGTGTAAATGATGTGGCAAGTAAAAATCTGTGCGGTCAGGTATAAAGGATTGGAACAGTGTTGATGTGACCAAATAATATTTGTGGTCAGGTATTAAAGTGTGTGACAGGTGTATGATGTGACAAGTATACATCTGTGGCTCAGGTATAAATGAATGGTCTACAGTGTACTGAATGTTGGACCAAGTATAATCTGGCTCAGTATAAAGGTGTGACAGGTTGTTATGATGTGGACAAGTATAAATCTGGTCGGCTTTACTGGAAACGTGTATGATGGAAGTTTTTGCTCATGTAGTTGACAGGTGTAATGATGTGGACAAGTATAAATCTGTGTCGAAAGTGGGGACTGTTCATGTGCTTAATCATTGTTTTCATAAGGTGTGGACAGTTGTAATGATTTGGACAAAAAGTATATAAATCTGTGGTCAGGTATAAAAGTTGTGGACAGGGTAATGATGTGGACAAGTATAAATCTGTGTCGAGTATAAAGGTGTGACGTTTACTGAATGTGGACTGTATAAAATCTGTGCTCAGGTATAAAGGTGTGGACAGGTGGTATAACGTATCGGTCAGTATGTGCAGGTGTAAAGATGTGGACGTATAAATCTGTGTCAGGTATAAGGTGTGGACAGTGTAAATGATTTGGAAAGTATAAATCCTGTGTCAGGTATAAAGGTGGTGGACAGGTGGTATGAGTGGACAATGTAATAAATCGTGGCTCAGGTATAAAGAGTGTGGGACATGGTTGTAAATGTTGGACAAGTATAAATCTGTGTAGGTAATAAAAAGGTGTGGACAGGTGTATGATGGTGGAACAGATTGTTATACGTTAAGTTAATCTGTGTGGACAAGGTATAAATCTTGGCTCAGGTAATAAGATGTGGGACAGTGTATATAAATGTGGACCAAGTTAAATCTTGTGTTCTCAGGTATAAAGGTGTGGACAGGTGTAATGATGTGGACTGGGTATAATATCTGTGTGGTAAAGCTCAGGTATAAAGGTATGACAGGTGTGTTAATGATGTGGACTAGTATAAATCTGTGCTCAGGTATAAGTTGAGGTAGAGGACAGTAAAGTGGCCCTCAGGTACAAAGGTTGGGACAGGTGTTAAATGATGTGAACAAGTTATAAATCTGTGCTCGGTATAAAGGTGTGGACATGGTGAAAGATGTGACATGTATAAATCTGGCTCATGTATAAAGGTGTGGGACAGGTGTATGAGGTGACACTGTTATAATCTTTGCTCAGGTATAAAAGGTGTGGACAGGTGTAATGATGTGGACAAAGTATAAATCTGTGCTTCAGGTATGAAGGTGTGGAGAAGGTGTAATCTTGCTTCATAAAGTTGGGACAGGGAATTGATTTGCATGATAATCTGTGCTCAGGTCTAGAGTGTGGAATGTAATTATGTGGCAAGTATAAATCTGTGCTATGTATAAAGTGTGACAGGTGTATAGTGACATTGATGATGGGAAACAGTATACAATCTGTGCTCAGTTATAAAGTGTGGAAAGGTGTAATGATGTGGACAGTATGATTGGACAAGTAAATTGTGCTCAGTATAAAGGTGTGGACGGTGTAATGATGTGGACAAATTGTTGGGTTAAGTGTGGCATTTGAGATGGGACAGTTAACAATCTGTGCTCTTAAATAAGGTGTGGCAGTTTAATGATTGGACAGTTAATGTGAGTATGGATGTGGACAGGTATAAATCTGTGGTCGAGGTATAAGGTGTGGACAGGATGTAATGAATGTGGACAGGTTGATGACAATGTGTATGATGAACAGGTATATAATCTGTGTCAGGTATAAAAGGTATGGACAGGTGTATATGTGACAGTTAATCTATCTGTGTCAGGTAAGTATGGAACGTGTAATGATTTGACAGGTTTAATGATAGTGAACCAGGTAACAAATCTGTGTCAGGTTATAAAGTATGGACAGGTTTGAAGGTGAACAGGTATACAATCTGGTGGTCAGGTATAAGGTATGGACAGGTGTACTGAATGTGAACAGGTATAAATCTGTTGTCAGTAATAAAGGTGTACACATGGTTAAACATTGGCTTATATGTGAGGTATATCTTGGGTAGTAAGATATGACTATGATGGTCAGGGTTAATGAACGGTATTACGTTTTGAATTGACAGGTGTAAGATAATGTATATGAAACAGTAAAGGTAGGCAATATAGTACGTACTTGTAGGTAAGGTATGGAAACGTGTGCAAGTATTGGGCAAGTAATAGTCACAGGTAAACATCAAGCTATTGCATTTAATCACCTTTAATTGAGTACTTACTACCGGAGACCAGGAATGGCCTATTTTTTGGCGACCTTTTTGCTTTAAAATGCTGGTATTTTCGGTCTTCAACGTATTCCTGTTGCCAGTGTGGTTGGTGGATCGAGTTTTGAGATATGCGCAGATATAGTTTGCAGCTTGACATTTCTCAATTGGAATTTTTCATGCCCAAAATAGACTGACCATTCTGTGGTTATCTAGATTTTACTGAATAATCTAAGGAAACAAGATGTTCACTTTTCCCCTGTCACATATCTCTCTGCATGACCTGTTCACAATGACCTCCCCCTCCATTCCTTGTCTTTCTGCAATCCTCTCTTTCGCCCGGGTATTAATAGTTTATCTGCTCTTTCATGACCTTTTTTTGATATGAGACTAAGAAGAAGGAGCCCTGAAACCAACTACAATCAACAAGCAATTTATACTGAACACTGGATGCAGCTTTTAGGGTGATTGGTACAGACCGCAAATCATGCCCCTGCCTTTGATAAGCTCAGAGACGGATGGCCCAATAGATGGAACCAGTGTGATATTTCTCAATAAGGACATAAAATATTAAAGGGTGAAGTTCATTCGGGAAATGAATCCATTTTTAAACCGGTTTTATCTGCATTACACACACCTTCATGTTCTACTTATTGGTCATTTAGATTTCATACTTTTGCAATGTAAGGTAACCGTTCCTAAACGGTCGTACACACGTGCTATGCACGATGTTGTACGAACTTTCGTTTCGGCCATAATCAGAAGCCTGTGTTAGGGCTCTTTGTCAGGCGAACGGCCTTTGGTCGGGATTGTTTGCCCGTACCACTGGCGGATCTCCGAACGAACCGGTCGTTTTGGCGACTAAGGGCTCCATATACATTATTTCATACCCATTGTGCGTCGGACTCTCTTTATATAAAATATCCACGTGGATCAGTCCCCTCTCTTTATATGAAATATCCACGTGGATCAGTCCACTCTCTTTATATGAAATATCCACGTGGATCAGTCCACTCTCTTTATATAAAATATCCACGTGGATCTGTTCCCTCTCTCTCCTCTCCTACTCTCGGCCTTTATCTAACACAGCCCTATTGAGTCGTCCTTTAGATAACTTTTTTTGCCTATTTGGTTTAGTAGGTAAAACTTGGGCACTGATTAGATATTGGGTATAGTGGGATTCCTATTGAGGGTTAATATGGGGGTTACCGGTGGGAGACAGTTGCACCTACATATCTTCAGGATATCATGAGGCTTCCCTATATCTGGGAGTATTTGAAGGAGCAGCTCTTCACTCTGGAGACCTCTACTGAGCAATCACAGCAGCAGAAAAAATTAATGGTGCCCTCAGTGAGGCGAGAACGTACAGGGGACATCAATAGCGTCTGTGTTAGATAAAGGCCGAGAGTAGGAGAGGAGAGAGAGGGAAGTGATCCACGTGGATATTTTATATAAAGAGAGTGGACTGATCCACATGGATATTTTATATAAAGAGAGTGGACTGATCCACATGGATATTTTATATAAAGAGAGGGGACTGATCCACGTGGATATTTTATGGATATTTTATATAAAGAGAGGGGACTGATCCACGTGGATATTTTATATAAAGAGAGTGGACTGATCCACGCGGATATTTTATATAAAGAGAGGGGACTGATCCACGTGGATATTTTATATAAAGAGAGGGAACTGATCCACGCAGTATATGTATTAATATCAGTTAATTCTCAATATTTATATAGTATCCCCTTACCAACCAGAATTACAGTATATGTATTAATACCAGTAATTCTCAATATTATTAGTATCCCCGTACCAACCAGAAATTACAGGTAATGTATTAATACCAGTAATTCTCAATATTATATAGTATCCCCGTACCACCCAGAACTACAGTATATGTATTAATACCAGTAATTCTCAATATTATATAGTTTATAGTATTTGAGTTTGAATAAAGACATGCGTCCATCCAGTCCAACCCATCTAGCAATATCCTCATTTCCTGCCTAATGTTGTCCTTAGTATATAGTATATAGTACCCCGTACCAACCAGAACTAAAGCATATGTATTAATACCAGTAATTCTCAATATTATATAGTATCCCTGTACCAACCAGAACTACAGTATATGCATTTAATACCAGTACTTCTCAATATTATATAGTAACCCCGTTACCAACCAGAACTACTGGTATTGATGTATTAATACCAGTAATTCTCAATATTATATAGTATCCCTGTATCAACCAAACTACAGTATATGTATTAATACCAGTAATTCTCAATATTAGAAGTATGCCCGTATCAACCAGAACTACAGTATATGTATTAATACCAGTAATTCTCAATATTATGAGTATCCCCGTACCATCCAGAACTACAGTATATGTATTAATCACCAGTAATTCTCAATATTATATGATCCCTTGTACCCAACCAGAACTACGGAATGTACTTAATACCAGTAATTCTCAATATTATATAGTATCCCTGTACCAACAGAAACTAAGTATATGTATTAATATAGTATACCTGTACCAACAGAACTACAGTATATGTTTAATACCAGTATTTCTTAATATTATATAGATCCCAGTACCAACCAGAAACTACAGTATAGTATTATAAGTAATTCTTTATATAGTTCTCACAGAACTACAGATATGTATTCATACAATATTCTAATAGTATAGTATTCCAGTACAACCAGAAACTACAGTATATGTATTAATACCAGTAATTCTCAATATTATATAGCTATCACGGTACCAACCAGAACTACAGTATATGTATTAATACCAGTAATTCTCAATATTATATAGTATCCCTGATACCAACCAGAATACAAGTATATGTATTAATACCAGTAATTCTCAATATTATATAGTATCCCGTACCAACCAGAACTACAGTATATTGTATTAATACCAGTAATTTCAATATTATATAGTATCCCCGTACCAACCAGAACTACAGTATATGTATTAATACCAGTAATTCTCAATTGATATAGTATCCCGTACCAACCGAAGAACTACAGTATATGTATTAATACCAGTAATTCTCAATTTATATAGATCCCCGTACCAACACGAACTACAGTATAGATTAATACCAGTAATTCTCAATATTATATAGTATCCCCGTATACCAACCAACGAAAACAGTTATGTATTAATAACCGTAGTAATTCTCAATTATATAGTTATCCCTGTACCAACCAGAACTACAGTAATGTAGAATACCAGTAATTCTCAATATTATATAGTATCCCCGTACCAACAGAAACTACAGTATATGTAATAATACCCAGTAATTCTCAATATTATATAGTATCCCTGTACCAACCAGAACTACAGTATATGTATTAATAATAGTATTCTCAATATTATATAGAATCCCCGTATCAACGAGAACTACAGTATATATTAATACCAGTAATTATCAATATATAGTATAGTTCTCCGTTACCAACGAGAAACTACAGTATATGTATTAATACCAAGTAATTCTCAATATTATATAGTAATCCCTGTATCAACCAGAACTACGTATATGTATTAATACCAGTAATTCTAATATTATATAGTATCTCCGTACACACGAGAACTACAGTATATGTATTAATACAAGTATCTCAATATTTATAGTTTAATCCCAGTACCAACAAGAAACTACAGTATATGTATTAATACCAGTAATTCCAATATTATACAGTATCTTCGTAACACCAGAACTACAGTATATGTATTCAAACCAGTAATTCTCAATTATTATAGAGTATCCCACAGTACCAACCAGAACTACAGTATATTATTAATACCGAGAATTCTCAATATTATACAAGTATCCCCGTACCAACCAGAACTACAGTATATGTATTAATACAGTAGATGCAATATTATATAGTATCCTGTACCAACAGAACTACAGTATATGTTAATACCAGTAGAGTAATTCTCAATATTATACAGTATCCGTACAACCAGTGGCAAAACTAACCCAAAGGGTATATGATTAATACCAGTAGATCTCAATATTATATATTATCCCTTGTACCAACCAGAACTACAGTGATATGTATTAATACCAGTAATTCTCAATATTATATAGTATCCCCGTACCAACGAGAACTACAGTATATGTATTAATACCAGTAATTCTCAATATGATAGTGCCGAGTGTGTACCCCAGTAAAAACTAATATATATTTGTTTTTTATGTACTACAGTATAAAGGTACCAGTGCTGAGTGTGTACCCAAATAAAATATATATATCAGTGCTTTATATATATACCGTACTAATATATCAATGATACCATAGTATAAAAGGTACATAGTAATATGTACTGGTAGTATAAAGACAGGTTCTAAGGTGTACCCAGTAAAAAAAATACAGTGTTTATATGTACCCAGTATAAAGTTACCTGTTCCAAGTGTGTACCCTAATAAAAATGTATCAGTGCTTTACACATACCCCAGTATCAATGTATCAGTGTTATATAAACAGTTCAGTATCAAAGTACCAGTGCTGGGTGTGTAACCCAGTATCAATGTATCTGTGCTCTATATGTAACCTAGTATACAAGCTATCAGCAGTGTGTACCCCAATAAAATGTACAGGCTCTATATGTACCTCAGTATCAAAGTACTGTGCACAAAATGTATGCTCAACACACACACACAAAGCCCTATGAGTCGTCCTTAGTTTGATAACTTTTTTTGCCTATTGGTTTAGTAGGTAAAACTTGGGCACTGAAGATATGGGTATAGTGGGGATTCCTATTGAGGGTTAATATGGGGGTTACGGTGGGAGACAGTTGCACCTACATATCTTCAGGATATCATGAGGAGCTCCACTATATCTGGGAGTATTTGAAGGAGAAGCAGCTCTTCACCTTGGAGGACCTCTACTGAAGCAATCACAGCAAGCAGAAAAAATAATGGTTGCCCTCAGTGAGGCGAGAACGTACAGGGGACATCAATAGGCGTCTGTGTTAGATAAAGGCCGAGAGGTAGAGAAGAGAGAGGACAGACAGGATTTTTATAAGAGTGGGAGTCACTGGAATACAATAAAGACGTGGAAGATCACGGATATTTATAGAGAGGGATGATCAAGTGGATATTTTATATAAGAGAGTGGACTGATCACTGGATATTTTATAAAGAGAGGGACTGATCCACGGGAGATATTTTATGATAAAGAGAGGGAACTGATCCACGTGGATATTTATATAAAGAGATGGAACTGATCCCACGGGATATTTATATAAAGAGAAGGAATGATTTCCCAAAAAAACTGGATATTTTATAAAAGAGAGAGGGAACTGATTTCCATGTGGATATTTTATATAACGAGAGGAACTGATCCAGTGGATATTTTATAAAGAGAGGGGACTGATCCACGTGGATATTTTATATAAAGAGAGGGAACGGATCCACGCGGATATTTTTATAAAGGAAGGGAACTGATCAACATGGATATTTTATTAAAGGAGGGAATGATCCACAATGGATATTTATATAAAGAGAGGGGCTGATCCACGTGGATATTTTATATAAAGAGAGGGACTGATTCCCAAGCGGATATTTTATATAAAGAGAGGGAAAACTGATCCACATGGATATTTTATTAAAGAGAGGAACTGATCCACGTGGATATTTATATAAAGAGAGGGAACTGATCTACGTGGATATTTTATATAAAGAGTATTATACAACAGATCCTGTGTACAGTCCGACTGTATGTCTGGATTACACAACAGATCTGTGTTACAGTCCGATGTTATGTCAGCATTACACAACAGATCCTGGTACAGTCCCACTGTATGTCAGCATTACACAACAGATCCTGTGTACAGTCCGACTGTGTCAGTACACAACAATCCTGTGTTACAGTCCATGTATGTTGGATACACAACAGATCCTGTGTACAGTCGACTGTAGTCGGATTACACAACAGATCCTGTGTACAGTCCGACTGTATGTCTGGATTACACAACAGATCCTGTGTACATCGACTGTATGTCTGGATTACACAACAGATCCTGTGTACAGTCCGACTAGTGTCTGGATTACACAAACAGATTCCTGTTGTACAGTCCCGACTGTATGTTGGATTACACAACAGATCCTGTGTTACAGTCCGACTTGTATATCAGCATTGATACACAACAGATCCCATGTTGTACACAGATCCGTAAGCGATGTATGTCTGGATTACACAACGAGAGTCGCTGTGTTGTACAGTCCGACTTGGATGTACAGTATGTATGCTATTGTACAGTCTGACTGTAATGACACACAATAGGGTGACTATGGATTTATCTATTAGTGTGAGGCAGCAATGAAAATAAAGAGAAATGAAGAAAGACAAGGAGGAGGAGGTCAGAGCTTCTTACCCGTTCCAGTGGATTCTGCTGGCCCATTGCTGTGTCTTCCCTAACAATGATCTCTCATTACTTCTGCAAAACATACGAAGCTGTTCTACCAGCTGTGCCCTCTCTCCCCATGGGAAGTAAAGCAGGAGAGAGACAGGTGTAATGAACAGGAAGCCCCCTCACATAAACCATTCTATTGAAAGGGCATCTAACTAAAGGAAATTCATGGAAGGATCTTTTACAATCAGATTTCTGCTTATTTACCTGGACAACAGGTACCCAACCAGCAGGAACCAAAGAATGTAGAAGTAACAGCTGACAACTCCATAGGACCATCCACTACCGTAATTCCACATTTAAATCTAAAGACCAGCGGTTTAACCACAGCATTTTCCATCCTGGCCCATTATTTTTCAAATTGAAACGTTGCTCACAAAGTGATGGGCAAAGGCCGTTACGTCTGAACAATGCAGGAACGTCTGACAATTCCTAGTCTATGGCCACTGTTACTCAACCAATGACCTCTGTAAATTGGACATTTTAGACACAAGGGGGGAGATGCAATATATTTCGCTATCGCAACCTACGTGCACTTTTTGCAGTATTATTAATCACCTTGCGACCCTTGATACATGTCGAAAACGTAGCGGTAAGTTGCGGACCTTTGCACATATTTTAAAGACACCATTGAATATGTTAATTGTCGCGCAAAAAAAAAAAATAGCGCAAACATTTATTGCATCGCTTGAATGCGCAAAGAAAAAAAATTTCTACATGGTGCAGGCAGTGCAAAACCTTTGATAACACGTTAGTATATAGGTTAGCGTGATTTCAGCGCTTATTTTCTCGTGAGCGCGGGATATTACATCTCCCTGAAGGGGTGTTTTAGGTATAAAGGTGTGGTCAGGTATTATTATTATCCCCTATTCAGCAGGGAGAACATACACTCTAACCACTTAGCCACTGATGCTGCAGGTGTAATGATGTGGACAAGTATAAATCTGTGTTCAGTTATAAAGATGTGGACAGGTGTAATGATGTGGACAAGTATAAATCTGTGTTCAGTTATAAAGATGTGGACAGGTGTAATGATGTGGACAAGTATAAATCTGTGCGTCAGGTACGAAAGATGCGGACAGGTTGTAATGATTGTGGACAAAGTATTAAATCTGTGTCAGGTTATAAGATGTGGACAGGTGTTGTTAATGATGTGGACAAGTTAAATCTGTTGTTCAGGTTATAAGGTGTGGACAGGTTGTAATGATGTGGGCAAGTATATAAATCTGTGCTCAGGTATAAAGATGTGGACAGTTGTCATGATGTGGACAAGTATAAATCTGTGTTCAGGTATAAAGGTGTGTGTGGACAGGTGTAATGATGTGGACAAGTATAAATCTGTGCTCAGGTATAAAGATGTGGACAGGTGTAATGATGTGGACAAGTATAAATCTGTGGTCAGGTATAAAGGTGTGGACAGGTGTAATGATGTGGACAAGTATAAATATGTGCTCAGGTAATAAGGTGTGGACCGTGTTGTAATGATGTGGACAAGTATAAAATCTGTGTCAGGTATAAAGGTGTGGACAGGTGTATGATGTGGACAAGTAAAATCTGTGGTCATATAAAGAGTGTGGACAGGTGTAATGATGTGGGACCAAGTATAATCTGTGCTCAGGTATAAAGAGATGTGGACAGGGGTAATGATGTGGACAAGTATAATCGTGGTCAGGTATAAAGGTGTGGACAGGTGTAATGATGTGGACAAGTATAAATCTGTGCTCAGGTATAAAGGTGTGGACAGTTGTAATGATGTGGACAAGTATAAATCTGTGGTCAGGTATAAAGGTGTGGACAGGTGTAATGATGTGGGCAAGTATAAATCTGTGTCAGTATAAAGGTGGGACAGGTGTAATGATGTGGACAAGTATAAATCTGTGGTCAGGTATAAAGATGTGGACAGGTGTAATGATGTGGACAAGTATAAATTGGTAAGGTTATTAAAGGTGTGACAGGGGTTAATGATGTGGAAAAGTATAATCTGTGTCAGGTATAAGTGTGGACAGGTTGTAATGATGTGGACAAGTATAATCTGTGCTCAGGTGATAAAGGTGTGGCAGTGGTGAATGATGTGGACAAGTATAAATCTGTGTCAGGTATAAAGGTGTGGCACGTTGTTAATGATGTGGACAAGTATAAATCTGTGCTAGGTTATAAGGTTGTGGACAGGTGTAATATGTGGACAAGTATAAATCTGTGATCAGGTCTATAATAAAAGGTGTGGACAGTTGGTGTATGTAATGATGTGACAAGTATAAATCTGTGGTCAGGTATAAAGGTGTGGAACAGGTTGTAATGATGTGGACAAGTATAATCTGTGGTCAGGTATAAAGGTTGTGGAACAGTGTAATGAGGGAGGCCAAGTAAAAACTGTGTCAGGTATGGTATAAGGGTAGGAAAGGTTGTAATGATGTGAACAGGTCTGTATAAATCTGTGTTCAGGTATAAAGGTGTGGACAGGTGTAATGATGTGGACAAGTATAAATCTGTGCTCAGGTATAAAGGTGTGGACAGGTGTAATGATGTGGGAAAGTATAAATCTGTGCTCAGGTATAAAGGTGTGGAAAGGTGTAATGGATGTGGACAAGTATAAATCTGTGCTCAGGTATAAAGGTGTGGACAGGTGTAATGATGTGGACAAGTATAAATCTGTGCTCAGTATAAATCTGTGGTCAGGTATAAAGATGTGGACAGGTGTAATGATGTGGGCAAGTATAAAAATCTGTGCTCAGGTATAAAGGTGTGGACAGGTGTAATGATGTGGACTGGTATAAATCTGTGCTCAGGTATAAATCTGTGCTCAGGTATAAAGGTGTGGACAGGTTGTATGTTGTAATGATGTTGGACAGTGGGTATATAATCTGTGCTCAGGTATAAAATGGACTGTCTGGCTCAGGTATAAAGGCTTGGACAGGTGTAATGATTGTGGACAAGTATAAATCTGTGCTCAGGTAAAAGGTGTGGACAGGTTGTGTAAATGATGTGGCACAGTTAAAATTCGTGCTCAGGTATAAAGGTGTGGAAACGGTGTTAATGATGTGGACAAGTATAAATCTGTGCTCAGTATAAAGTGTGGACAGGTTTGTTGTAATGATGTGGACAGTAACAAACTGTGTCAGGTATAAAGGTGTGGAAAGGTGTGAAATCTTGCTCGGTATAAGGTGTGAAGGTGTAATGATGTGGACAGTATAAATCTGTGCTCAGGTATAAAGGTGTGGGCAGTGTAATGATGTGGACAAGTATAAATCTGTGCTCAGGTATAAAGGTGTGGACAGGTGTAATGATGTGGACAGTTGTAATGATGTGGACAGGTATAAATCTGTGCTCAGGTATAAAGGTGTGGACAGGTGTAATGATGTGGACAGGTGTAATGATGTGGACAAGTTATAAATCTGTGCTAGTATAAAGGATGTGGACGGTGTAATGATGGACAGTGTAATGGCTGGGGACGTAAAATCTGTGTCAGGTATAAAGGTGTGGACAGGTGTAATGATGTGGACAGGTGTAATGATGTGGACAGGTGTAATGATGTGAACAGGTATAAATCTGTGGTCCGGTAAGGTTGGACAGGTAATGATGTGGGACAGGGTAATGTGTGAACAGATAATCTGTGGTCAGGTATAAAGGTATGGACAGGTGTAATGATGTGAACAGGTATAAATCTGTGGTCAGGTATAAAGGTATGGACAGGTGTAATGATGTGAACAGGTACAAATCTGTGGTCAGGTATAAAGGTATGGAACAGGGTGTACGTTGATGTGAACAGGTATAAATCTTTGGTCAGGTATAAAGGTATGGACAGGTGTAATGATGTGAACAGGTATAAATCTGTGGTCAGGTATAAAGGTGTGGACACATGGTAAAACATCATGGCTATTTTGTCATGTTAATGGCACCTTTAATTTGTAAAAAGTACTTACTACCAGGTGAGAAACGTCAAGGGGAAATACGGCACTGATTTATCATTAGGACCAGACCATGTTGTGCTTTTAAGGCTGGTATTTCGGTCTGGACCAAGTAGTCTGTGCCATGTGTTGGTGGATCGAGTTGAGATATCCGCAGATATAGTTGCAGCGATTGACATTTCTCAATTGAATTTTCATCCAAAATAGACTGACCATTCTGTGGTTATCTAGATTTTACTGAATAATCTAAGGAAACAAGATGTTCACTTTTCCCTGTCAATATCTCTCTGCATTGACCTCGTTCACAATGAGCCCCCTCTCATTCCTTGTTCTGCAGTCTCTCTCTTCCGGGTATTAATATTTTATCTGCTCTTTCCATGACCTGTTGATAGAGACAGAAGGAAGGAGCCCTGAAACCAACTACAATCAAACAGCAATTTATACTGAACACGGAATTCAGCTTGAGGGGATTGTAACAGACGCAATCACTGCCCAGTGCGCTCTGATAAGGCTCAGAGACGGATGGACCAATGAGATGACCAGTGTGATATTCTCAATAGGAATAAAATATTAAAGGGGAAGTTCAGTGGAAATGATCCATTATTTAAACGGTTTATCTGCATTACACACACCTTCATGTTCTACTTATTGTCATTAGATTTCATACCTTTTGCAATGTAAAGGTACCGTTCCTAAAGGTTCGTACACACGTGCGATGCACGATGTGTACGAACGTTCGTTTCGGCCAATAATCAGCCCGTGTATGGGCTCTTTGTCAGGCGAAACGGCCGTTTGGTCGGGGATTGTTGCGTACAGACCTACAATGGGAGGGTCTGCGTACAGACCTACAATGGGAGGGTCTGCGTACAGACCTACAATGGAAGGATCTGCGTACAGACCTACAATGGGAGGATCTGCTTACAGACCTACAATGGGAGGGTCTGCGTATAGACCTACAATGGGAGGATCTGTGTATAGACCTACAGTGGGAGGATCTGTGTATAGACCTACAATGGGAGGATCTGTGTATAGACCTACAATAGGAGGGTCTGTG